>CAKKOB020000485.1:0-29043 GCA_918844115.2 Phlebotomus perniciosus | reverse complement strand
CGTTTTAAATTTTTTGGCCGGACGTTTTGCTTTCTTAATTTTATTGCCACGACACAAAAATTATCCGATTATCCGTCTGTTATTGATCTGGAGGCCAAAAGGTTGCAGATAGAGACTTCGGGTCTTCGGGGGACCCCCCCCTAAAGTCGACCCAGGGATCAGGACCAGTCCCTTCATTTTTCTGAAAAGCCCCAATAAAAACAGGTTTTTTTGGTATATCTCGAAAACGGCTCTAACGATTTTTATCATATTCAAATATATTTTGTAGATTCAAACAGACGCACTTTTCGTCCATACATGCAAATTACCTCCATACATTCTGTCTAACGGTTTTTTCAAGGTCAGTTTGAAATTCTCTTTTCAAGGGTTTTACTCGCCCCAAACCCATCGTGTGGGTACTCATTTGAAAGGTCTTTGAATTTCCAACACATTTAGACAACTTTTAGATCAGTACTAAAAAGGTTTGTATAACACTTTTAGACCAGTACTAAAAATGTTTGTCTAACAGTTTTAGACCACTTTTAGATCAGTACTAAAAAGGTTTGTATAACACTTTTAGACCACTTTTAGACCAGTACTAAAAATGTTTGTCTAACAGTTTTAGTCTACTTTTAGACCACCTTTTCAAGGTCAAAAGTTTAGAACTATATTTTCAAGGGCTTTACTAGCCTCAAACCGATCAAGTGGATACTCATTACATTTTTTAAATAATTTCTTCAAACCTATTCGACAAAAAAGCAACAGACTTTATCATCTCATTAACTCCCTCTTCCCTAAACGCAACGTGTTATTGTACTGGATTTAAGGATATACTTTTTTATTGTTATGTTACTACCGGAGACCGATGAGTATATTGACTTACATAATCATTGTTAAAATTAAACTTTAATTCAATACAACATATATTCCTCCAGTTGCAATCCTTGTATACTAAGCTGACATTGGCACAGCTCTGTTGAACTTGATTTTTAATTTTATTCTTCATGATTTCATCATTTTGCAATTATTCTACCTACAGAGTACACGTCACTGACCTTGAGATATTTGGATTAATCATTTTCAATGCTCCAACAGCGAGCTCCGGGTGTTAAGCAGTGTAGTGTGTAATGAGCTCAATTTGTCTCTATCATGTTTCCCAATCATTAGGCTCGGTTGAGAGCCTCTCAATAACCACTAAATCGCAAAATGGTGTTATGACCATTTGATGGATTCTGCAAATATTCGTCCACTGCAAATTGTCATCAACATTGTACAGAAGGTACATTGTATATACATTATTGGTGGGAAAAAAATCTGTGTCTGGCTGGATAAGTTTTAACATTTAGACTTGCATTTTAGACATGTAAAAGTTCATGTGTGACTCCTATATTATGCTGACATGCTACAGCAATTCACTGGAGAGTCGCTTGAGTTGTACGGCGGCCAAATGGGTGGCGGGGTAAGAGAGGAGGAGAGTTATTAAAATGTGCAACAAGTTCGCAAAATGGACTCCAAAGAAAAGATGATGGAGTGAAATGCATAAATTTATTTAGATTGGTTATCAAAAGTCTTTATTTATAGTCACACACTCATTTCAATGGTGTTTGTTTTCTACTATACAAAATACGAACAACATATTTGCTGTGTGTGTGTTCAGAGATGGACTGTTTTGCATATGAATTGTCTAGTAAATCAGACAAGGGGGGATAGGTCACACTGAAAGGGGGGCACACAGAGGTCTGCCCCAGACTCTGAAAACCTTCGCGTGGGTTTCGGTTGGAAGAGAGGGTGCGTGTTGACCGGTCATTCAAGTGACCGGCAATTAATGATTACGTTGACCAGTACTAAGCACACATTTTGATTCCGACTCTTGCATTTGGGTTTATGTATACATGCGGTAAGCCTTTTCCTTGCTGGGGCGCACTTTCCCCATTGAGAGAATAACATGGACTCGAAATGTAATTCTGGCCACTCTTGTAGTAAGTATATTTACCAGCGAGTTGTGATTGTTGAAAATCGTATTGTTCATTGAACCCCTTTATGCTCCCCACATGATGTTTGGGTGGTGGTGGTTTGCTTATACCCCATTGAAGGCGAACGTCTGCGCTGAGAAAAGTCTTATACATATGGTAGATGGTGTGTAATGGTGTTAGGCTCAGTGTCGGCAATGATGGGGCTTCGATGGCCCTCTCGAGAGATGTGCACCAATTCTCAATTCAATTGTGCCAAACTGGAAATATTTTATAAATAATTCAAACACATAGAGTGTGTTGAGAGTGAAACGTATTTCTGCACATGTATTTTAAATGCTTTCGCTATGAAGTACCACATTCACAATTTCAAGTGGCGGGCCTGGGTGTAACGAAGACAAAAACAAAAAAAAAACCAGTGAAAAAATTATGCAAAGAGAGCATTTTGTCTTATTTATTTTATTTTACGCTCTTTTCTGCCATCTCGCCGGAGTGGATGGGCGAGCGCACTTGGAGAGAAAAAGAGGTGGTGTTTTATTATTTCTCCTTCTTTCACTCTTTTATTTATATGACGTCTGTGTTTGGGGACTCGTGTGTGTGAACGGAGTGTAATTTTGCTGGGGTGTCACGGGGAGCTGGGAGGGGGAGGGATATCCCCAAATGTGGCGGCAGCATTGACGACGTATAAATTCATATTTACAAATGCGTGGGTGGTTTCTCAAGTTGTGTAATGTGGCTTCTGTGGCTCAAGGGGGGTTTGCGTTGCGATTTCAATGAAAAGCGAAGGTAATCACGTTTTAACATATTCAGAGGCACACACATACACACAGACTCCTCTTTGAGTTCCACGAAATTTCTTATCCTTAATACTGTATTTGCTGAGGAATTGAATTAATATTAATGAGATTTTTATGAATAAAGTGTCATTAAATGTGCTTAAGGTTGCCTTTCATCGACTTTTTCCGCGACGCCTTATCGTTTAAGTCTATGGGTTTTGCCCTACAGATGAAATTTGCAGAATGGCAATATGTATTCAAATTGATGGATTACCAGTGCTTTCATGAAGCGAGTAATGTTTGGTCTTTACATAATTTGGATAAATAGATTTGGGACTGATAATGAATTTTTTTTCCAAGAATATCAAAAATTTATTAAATTATTTAATTAAAAAAAAAAAGAACCAAAATCTTATAGGTTCTAAAAGGGTACTATCGCTCGGCAGTAGTTGTATCAGCCACCAAGAAACAACCCCTTCCACAATTCTTAAGGATACCTATCTCAAAAGAATTTTCCAAAAAGAAACTCTATGAAAGTTAATGTCGTTTAGACAAATCATAAGCTTTTCACATTTCAGTAATTCAGTAGAGACTTAAAGAGTAAAAATTTAATGAAAAATGCGATTGATTAACAGGACCTAAGTATTACCGTGTGACAACACCTTAGGAAGGTTTATTGGGTCATTGAACTATATGGAGTCAAAGCCACAAATACTTGACTCCATTTTCTATGCGAAAATCTTTCTCTCTCTTAACTCTGCTTAGGTTCCAAAAGCCTGCCTTTGTCAATGACTTTCTTTTGTTGTGGAGGAAACAACAAAGAAGTAACATTTTTCGTTCGAAATGTATAGGTATATGGCTGCTTTTTTTTTGGTAATGAGGTCATTTCAGCTACGCAATCTTTCATGAATTAATCAGTGAAAATTATACCAATTGATTTTTTTGCTCCTCCATATAGTTTCGTGGTTGGTTGGGCTCTTATATTGTTGATGTTTTTTTGCCAGTGCGTCTTTGCGACTAATGCGAAAAGTGGTTGGGATATAAATGTGACTGTGAGAGTTATTTTGATGGAAGTGGAAGCTCGTTAGGATGAGGCATTTCCTGCAGTTTCGCATCTATCGTTGGTGTTGGGGGGTGGCGCGGGAGGGTCGTAGGGGTGATTGGGATGATAGTGGCTCCACTGTGACAGGGAAATGGCAGGTTGGGGGTAAATAGGGAAAAAGCGCCCTATTGTATTTGAATTATTTTCATGAGTCATCAACGGGGGATGTGTGCATTGCATGGTTGAGTGTTTGTGTGCAGAATCGGCTGAAGCAAGTCAGTCTGCTGTGGGCATGCCAGGAAGTGAGAAAACCCACCCCATTCCGCGAACTAATGCAGAGAAATAATAGTGTATTATTCAGACGGTGATGGCGATATCATCGTCATTGACATGATTGACTAGAATTGCAATTTATTTTATTCATATACTCCTCCCGTTATAATACACTTATACGGCCAATGTGAATTCTGGGTTACTTTAGCCACCATTGCTGGGGTTTTGTTTGAGTGGAGGACAAATACGGCAGTAGCTGGTGGATGACGAGAGTGAGACCTGGGGGTGGTTCCATGTGAACAAAATACAATATATATACATATAGAGTTCATCTATGGTGAACAGCACGGATCCGTTAGAGAGAAAGGGATTCAATAGTCATACCCTCAAACCTCCCCCATACCCCCTCCGTATAGTCTAAATAATGAACGAGAAAACCAGAGAATCAATATATGAACTGCACATGGAAACTCCATATATACTGTGTCTATTGCATATAATAGGAGATATATTGGAGGAAAACTTATATAGACTAGACCACATATCACGTATAACATTCATGTGTGTAAATGCGAGCACGAGTGTGTGTGGGTGTAGAGGCTCCAACTCTCCCTATATCCATCATTCTGGGCTTTTGCCACCCTTTTGCCAACCCTTCCCGTATATATCTGGGTGGCGTGCGCGATATTGTTACCATCAACTGGAGGACTCTCTATCTGGATTTAGTGCGAAAAATGAACTTTAGCATCATGTAATGTCTGTGTATTGGATGAGAGGGTGGCCAGGCGAAAAATACCATGTGAGAATGTGCAGCGCAAGATTAATTTACCAAGGAACTTTGCCCAGAAACTTTCATTTAATACATTTAAGAGCCTTTGGTTTGCAATATTTTAACGTTCAAAAGGGAGTAGATGTGGGTCAGCGAACCATTTTCTAGTGTCTCTGACCATATTTAGATTCACTTTAAGCTATTTAGAACTAGACAAATTCGTATAATATCGCGTCAATTGATTGAGTTCTCGGAATTATTCGATTTTGGGTCAAGGATTCACCCAGTAGATAATCAATCTTTGGGAAAATCTTACTTTTGTTTTGAAAGATTATTTTTTAATAATTTCAAGTAAACTTTCTTATATATATGTATAGCGTGTGACCTTATATATAAACATACTTGGTGAATTTGTAATCAAATTCCTCTCACTGACTATGTGAAAAGCTCTCGTGGAGCTTTTGCATAATTCAGCAATATCGGAGGATACATACGATGTGGAAATTCTATGATATTTCTAATAAATATGGACTGCTGTGGAATGAATTGATTAAATGTCCCCTGCGATGAATTTGATGCCCGTCGTGCCAATCTCCTATGAAATATTGATTCTTCACCACTGATAGTCCTTGTTATAGATACTACAGAACTAATCCATTCTCATCTAACGAAGCCCGTCGATGTGGCTGGCATAGTAAGAATTTTAAATTTGATCCTCTCAAATAGAGCTGTAAAGTGGCTTTTTTTGCTGCTTCTCCGGACTCTCCTCCAAGTCCTGACGGGCATGGGTGAGAGAGTGGTGAAATGGACACTAAAATTAATGGTAACTTCATTATTTACTGTCCTGACTTTTTCATTAGTTGAATTTGGTCACTGGGGGTGAAATTGATGGCGAGGAAGGGTTGAAACAGTTAACTTGGTGGTTACGTCTGTGGTGAGGATGGAAATTTATTCAAAATAGTGGTAATTCTGCTGATGGAAACTATTATCGGTTTCACTCGGTGAATTTCAATCATTTTTGAGGATGAAGACAATGGGCCTCTGAGGTCTGGCATGGATATTGAAATTGGTTTTTGGGGTTGTTCACTTTTTTGTTTTGTTTAGCCCAAACTGCCAAATACGCACATACAATCGGTTGATTCCATCAGGATATTTATGTCACTTGCAATATCTATAACTGGATATTGGCACTTCTTGCAATTCCACTGCAGTTTGCAGTATCAAGTTCATCATTCACTATTCGTTCTCAGTTCCCTTTTTTATTACCATTGTGGGTGCTGTACCGATAAACCTTTTGTCTCCGGAGACAGTGGAGAGGGGGTGGGGGGTATGTATAGTGAAATTTTTATATGGCGTGCTTTTTGGTCCTATCGGATATATGCTTGATCCTTGGCCTCACACCCCCTAAACCATCTGCTGTGAAACTGTGCGGAAGTGAATACGGAAGTATGTGGGTGCATTGAGGTTGGACAGGGCTGGTGGATTGTGTCTCGCTGGCTGTGCCTGGACTATATGGTGGAAAATGATAATTCGCAAGTGGAATGGAAGTTGCCGTTCCTCATTCATATGGGATTACACTGTGTGTATGTCTATTGGGTGCATAACCCCATTCGATATACCTACTATGGGCTCCTTGGGTTTAGTCAGATGTTGCGAGGTGTGGAACGGATTGTATGCCAGGATATGCTTACTTTCTTGAGGGTGTACTGTATACATAGAAGTGAGACTGGCGCGGATGAATTCTGGGATTCTGCAGAAAACCATAAAAGCTGTATAACATTACACTTCCACCATATACAGCAAAATATATTTATGTGTGTAGGAAAATGGTGAAAAAGGAGAAGGAGAAAAAAAAAGATAAGAGCCGCACAACAGAAACAAATTGGATACAAGATAAACGATCTGCTTGGTACAATTTTGCTGTGTGCTGGATTGGTCTCCTTCTCATGCACACTCCCCAGTGTTGTCTAGCTCAGGGGATGCTCGTTACAAGCGCTGTTACAAGAGACCGTAGTCCAATACACATATTCCTGGCAGAAATCCGCATGCATACTAAGAGGTTATGCCCTTCTGGTCTTTCGACTTTGATTCCTAGAACATTTAAAATTCACTGATATTGTAAGCATATCAACTTTAGCATGTTTTAATCATCGCGCTGAAACTGATCTCTTTTGTAAGGTTATTAGATTTAATAAGGCAAAGTTCCTTTCATCCCTCTAAACTAAAGTAGACTATTATACAAAGAGCTCCTGATCTTCCTTATCTTTGGATCGAAATATAGTTGAAATTCAAGTACACCCACATTTCTAACTTAAAAGCGTAAGAATCTCAACCCCATTAGTTGAAAAGTGCTTATCGGGAGCTTTTCTTGCACACACGCCCTCCTTATACTCAACTACTCAATATGTGTGTTTGGCATGCTTCTCTCTACGCTTCTGGGTTTGCAGCGAAAATATGCACGGTGCATCCTCTCTACACAAATTAAACACACTTTTATACACTTTGAATAACAAACCTCGTTCATGTCCCGATGCGACGAGGGAGGACTAACTCCTTCCCTCATGGTATAAAGCTGAATTCGATGGAATAGAGGGTATAGGGCTGGGGGATATAGTAGCAGCTTGGTGGTAATAAAAGAAAGATAGTATGAGGTTTCGAATAGAGTGAAGTAGCACAGCAGCAATCTGTGTGTTGAGGATGAAATGCATTGGAGAAAATGGGTAAAAATCGAACAAGAAGCATACCATTATAATCGTATTTCTCTACTTCCCATGCAATCATGATAAATTGCCCAATTATTTATCTATTTCGA
The DNA here is from genome assembly GCA_918844115.2 of Phlebotomus perniciosus. Taxonomy (NCBI): domain Eukaryota; kingdom Metazoa; phylum Arthropoda; class Insecta; order Diptera; family Psychodidae; genus Phlebotomus; species Phlebotomus perniciosus. The sequence continues at coordinate 21,422 of CAKKOB020000485.1, read as the reverse complement.
GGGAATAATGATAGATGACACAGTTTCCCTCTTATGCTAGTTGTATATGCGAAATGATATGAATCCATACACTATTTGCAGTTGGTGTATTATTCATGCTCTTCAAATTTCCCAGCTTGTCTTTTCGCTATTTTGTCAGATTTTTTTTTAAATAAATAATATATGTATTTTCTATCGTGACTGTCACTGGGTCTGTCATGAGGAAAAATATTCCATCAAGAGAATGCTCAATTTTTTTTGTCGTTGTCCACGAAAAAAAAATTGGGACAGAGCACAAAATAGAATCTCATACATAATCCATCTTCTGACATAATCTACCGAATTCCGGTGCTTCTCTCTAAACCTTCTAAACACAACATGTAATTCAAAATTCGTGCTTAAATGTCTATTCAACATTACTGCTTTTGTGTTCACACCCCATTATCACAGTTTAGAAAGTCTTTCTGTAAAAATGAAACTTTTGCCATTGGCTCTCAATGAAATTTGGGAGATAATCTGATTATATGTGTTATTTTTTGCGAAAAAAAAGGTGACAGAAGTCTAATGAATAATTCAATTCTGCATTCTATTTACTGTCAATTACTCCACTGCTCACCCGTTATAATTTGACTGGGTAAAATTTACACTGACGAGAAGGTCAAAGGATATAACATCGGTAAACGGATGTGATGGATGTTTGGCAAAGAGAAATAAAATAAATTTACTCTGTCAAATTTAGAAGTGTAGAAATTATTCAAAACACTGAGGAATATTTCCCAAGATAGCATATGTTTTAGCAAATAAATTCTTGATGCTTTCTACAATGTTTCACATGTATTATATACATAAATTGTGTATATTATCTACATGTAACACTTCAATTAATGTTGACCAAAGATCAAAATTATAACCTTGAAGTAAACACAAATCACTTTTGAGAAAAAACACGGGTTTGCTTCCCCACCTTAATAATAATTACGTACAATGTGAGGAAAGTGTATTGCAAAAAGTCTCTTTTATTAAAAAAAATATAATATACAAAATTGCTGCCTTTGAGACGCGCAAATTCATGCATGCGTAACATGAAATACTTTGGAGTTTTCAATTACGAGTTTTGCTTTCAAAGACATTGCCGTTTAGCTTCCTTTCATTTAAGTATTTCACGGGTAAAATGCATTAAAATATGAGGTATTTATTGGATGAATTCACCAGAAAGTTCATCAATGTTTTTAAAACATCTTCAATAAATAATAGCAAAGTACAGTTGCATTTGTAAATTGTTAATGCGTTGTACATTTTCACTTTACGAGTGTTTTGTCACAATGAAATGAATAATCCAAAAGAAATTTTATGGTTCATGAAGTTTACCTGGATAAATTACAATGATACCTATCTTTAGCGAATTGATGAAAAATTATAGTTAAAAGTCTTTGGCAATTTAAAGACAATTCCGTGCAAAATATGAATTGAGTAAGAATTTTCACAATGTCATAACCTAGTAACCGAATATATAGGTATCTACTTATAATTTCTGAATTGCTGTTTCTATTTTACATTACTCAATGAAAATAAAAGTTTAATGAAAGTCTACAGACTATATTTAATAATGTTTGTTTCAATTCAAATGGTAATCCAATGTTTACAGAGTAAAAACAATTTATTAGTTGTTAAACACATTGTAGAACATTTTAACTCTTATTTCCCTTTAAACTTTTGCTTTGATGAAAAAATATGCTTTTATCACATCAACATACCCATGTCAACATTAATATAGTAATAATTAATTATTAATTCAGGGCAATTAGTAATGAGAAAGATTGACAGAAAAGGGAAATTCAATTTTTGTGCCTTTTTAATCTCTTTCAATAGAACACTGTTTTTTAAAGCATATAAATCAAATTGTAGAGAGAGTGACGGGAAGAAAATGAGCATGTTTGAAACTTATAACAGGTTTTTCTGTTATTCATTGAATTTAATATTTTTATTCATAATACAGTTTTTCTCCGTCACTACAATTGGGCGTCTAGTGGTGTGCATTGGAGTATGGTGAATGATGGGTTTTCCATGTGCAACTTGTTGGCGAGTGAATGCATTTTTGTCTGCAGATGGAAAACCATGTACATGTATTGTGTTCACATCTATGACAATATGCCATAACTATATAATTGAAGTTCAAACCAAAATTTTAATTAGTTGGGGAATTCGAGGAATGAATGCTCTCTTTGTTGGATTATTAACAATGATCATTCATCAATGACAGTGAAAATCATGTTGAATTGAAGAGCTCATTATATAAAATATAGTGCATGTTTTATCATTATGGTTAGTCATTTCATTATTGTTTGTATTTTATTTATATCGAATGAGAGTGGATGTCTTTGGCGAAGAAATAAATAATAATAAAATCACTCAAATATCCGACCAATATTTCGCATCCCCAATATAATGACTGTCTGTGTCATACTATTCGCCTAATTAATAGCGTGTCAATTTTCCGTACAATGTGTCACACACAATTCAATATAAATATTGTCGAATTGCAAACATCACAGTGGCTGTACAATAATTAAATAGAGTCCAATTGGTAACTGCCGGTCATCGGGAATCGTGACCAATGTGAAATGTCCCAATTAGTTTGCCAGCACCCCAATTCCACAGGTACTCATATGCTTAAATTCATGATGTTTTACACACATCTATCCCACTTTCTCTGATGCCCAAAATGCTCTCGTGTGTCGTCCTATTGTATGTGCAAAAGCACAATGCATACAATTTCCACTATATTTTCGCCCATGTCATCCAGTTTCCGGTGAAAATCGAACTCTCTGCATTCTCACACAATTTTATATGTATGTTGAAAATTTCTCCATCTCACTCACCCATATATCTACATATTGACTAAATTTAAACAATGACTCTGTATCTGGCTGTATAATGAATATTTACTTGATTGTTCTAATTCTCCCCATTTTCGTGTTTGCCGTTCGAAAATCCACTGTGGATTAATTTGTCGTTGACGCGTTTTTGTACCTGATCCAATATTATCCATATATACCTTTTTCGCATTTCATCCACCCTATCTCACCTTTTTTTCCCATATACATAGATAGCTGGGTTCAGGGAAAATGGGGGAGAGAGAGGAAGCTTTTGCCATCACCCCATACACGAAAAAGCTTCCACCCACTCTACCTCCTGGAACACTGAAATTAATGCGAATTGACTCATTTTCATATTTATCAGCATATTATGGGGAAAACAGAGTATTTTATAATTAAATATACCTATCCTGTTAATTTGCAAGGAAATCAAATATTATAATAATATTTTTTAATTTAATGCTATATATAATAGTTTATGCAAATAGGGGTGGGTTAAAGTATATGGAATAAATTTTTGGCTTTTTTTCGGATGGTTAAGGTCATTATTATTCAACAATATAATCTCTCAATATTCTCTCCCAGGCTGAGAGAGGATGAGTGGGTATAAAATAGGGAAATTACATGCAAAAATAATTGATCTGTAATTTATTATGTAAATAGCAATTTAATTACAATTATGGTGGATGTTTTTTCCTCTGATTTTTAATGGTATCTGTTTTCTTGGTGTCTATTTTCAGGTAAGCGTTGAAAAACACGGCGGCGGTTGAAATTGATCTATTTTATAATCATCTCTGGGTGGAGGATTTCGCCATCGGCGACCAATAATGTGGGATGAAAGGTATGCTACATAAGAAAACAGAGATAAACACCGCGAGACCTGTGGTGGTCGTGATTCTTGGTTTAGGCTTTAAATTTCTAGAATTTTTTTTATTTCTTGGTATTGGGAAGAGCAGGAGGTGATTAATCTTTTATTAGATTTCTCTTTTGTCCAACAAAACTCGAATTGGAGCCATCTCAGTTACTACCTATTAACTAAATAATTCCTTTTGAGGATTTTTCAAATTTTACAAAGTTTGATCTCTAATTTAAAATTTCTGATTTGATTACGAAAGCTGTAACATACTTGAAACTGAGACAGAGCTTAATAGACAATCAGCTGGTTTTACTTCGTGAGGATCTCTCTGGGATGGGCACGAGTATTAGTACTGCCTACGAGGTAGTTTATGAAAATGTGATTTTTTTCATATATACATATACTGTACCCCAGCTACTCTCTGTTTAAATAATTAATGTCATGTGTAAAGAGTTGTGAAGTGTGTTTAGACGTTTGGGGAATGTACATGTACACAAGAGTTTGCGTTTTTTGTGCGTCTGGGCGAGCAACGAAAATTATGAGGTCGTCTCACATGTAACTTCTCCGTATTATATGCGAAGCGAAGGCATTGATATTTGCACAATAAGTGTTAATTCATTATCGCAAATATTGATAAGAGATATGAAAATTGCTGTAGGGACTACATAGCACTCTGATGTGGTGAATTATTCTTTACTTATTGAATAATTTCCCTGAAGGGGTATTTTCAGGGAATTTTATTTGTGTTCCTCCACAATCTGAATGGTGCCGGGGCGGAAGATTGTGGCACACGATGTGGGTGGTATAATGAGGGGTTGGGATGCTCTCTGGTGGGGTTAGAAGCACTTACTCAGTGGAAGATTTTCTCACACAAGACTTCGTCTTCATTTTGAAACAATTTATTCTTCCTGACGGTTATTTCATGTATACCAGTTGGTTGGGGGGTGGATTGTAAATAAAACAGCAGAGTATGAATATTTGATTCATGCAGCAGCACCAATTCAGAATGTTCATTGCAGATTTGAGTGTATTTACAAGGAAAAGTGGATAAATCGATTCATTTCTTCTTTAATTTTTAATTTGCTCTGTCTGTAGAGTTGGGGCCTGTTTTTCCCTCCCCGTAACGCGCGCGATACCATTTGCCGACGTCTCTGGCAAATGCACATGGTGGCTAAAGTTGTGTGCCCTCTCCTAAACAATACAGAAAGCTCGTCTTACAAAACAATTGTATGATAGACATCTGGATTCAGCCATTTTGTGCTTTCACCCTATACACTCTCTCTAAACGTTGAATTGCCGCCAACGAGAATGCCTTTTTTTGTTCTCTCTTCGACCCTCCTCACCACTGAATGGGAAATCACTTTTCGTGGAAAACAATTACCCATCCGTGTGCTGAGAGTGTTTTCACAATTGATGAAGCGAAAAAGAAAAATGTGCTAAAAGAATATCTTTCTATTGGACGCACCATGTCTTTCCACTGAATGTTTTTATCGCTCTTCAATGGTGGATTTTCTATGCGTTTCCCAAGGAATATCATTCTCATGGGTTGAGGGGGGAAAAGGATGAGATTGAAGGTGACTTGAGTGGAAAATCTCACACACATGTGTATGTATATATCTGTATATTTTTCAACACGGATTTTTCTTCTCAAGCTTTCAATAGAATCCTTATACGAAAGATGTGTATATGGGACGTATAGCAATTTTATGGGCTTTATACAAATTTTCCATTACGGATTTTGGTCCCATTATTGAAGTGGCTACATCGTCAATACAACGTGGCATCATATATAAGAGCATTCAAGAGACATGTCATTCTGGGAGGAAGAGGAAGAGCTTGTGACTTGCTCTATACCCGAATACACACACATTCACGCAGAAGAAAAACGTGAAGGAGAGCAAATTCCTTTCCTTTTGCGGTTGGTGAGTTTATTGGGGAAGCATCTCCTTCGCATTCGTGGGGTTCTTACCATAAAAATTTACATGTCGTGAAAGACAGATAGAAATCTTATCCTTCTCACTCATTCCAATCTGATTTCTGGCGTCTGCCCATATCTACTTTATGTTGCCGGCATACCACCCACTTTAGGGAAATCCATCTATCTGCACATTTATATCCCAACTGTCGATACATGAAACCACTCTTCTCCTCCATTTCCACTTCCCCTGTCAGTCAATCTAAAGGGATCTGAGCATGAAAATGTGTGGATTCCTCACAAAGTGATGCTGCTGAGAGCTTGATTTAGGTAGGAGGTGGAGTTTGATTGAATTAGAAAGGATACTGTCTTACGTGAGTGATATCTAAATATTCTAAAATAAAAAGACAACATTTAACATGGGCTTAACATTTTTAACTTAAGGGATGAAAAAACTACACGTTCATTATCTTTGCTCCCTAAGTTGAGTTTGGGTTTTTGAAGGTCCGAAAAAATAGTTCAAATTCAATGTTTTTCTTTTTTTTCAATTTCACGATAGATTGAAATGGAGCAATAAAATTCGGAACTGCGGAGGGTTTGAAAGTTTTGGGTGGGAAATGTTTTGGAGTGCATGAGAGGCGATGAAGAGATGAAGGCACAGAAAAGGGGACGAATAGAGCGGATAAGGCCGAGCCCTTACATTCAAGAAGTGTGTACAGCGATTTTTTTTTCTCTCCCAAAAATAAGCACCGCAATTTTTCCCACAAGCTATTTTTATCTGTTTTGGGTTATTTCCTCATTCTGGATTCCCACATCACCCTATATACTTCACATCGATTTTTCCAATCGTTTTTCACACTCATGCCTCTTGGTTTCATAAATATTAAGTGTAAAACAGAGTATAAACTTCAAAAGCGGCTACAAATTCAACACTCTCTTATTGTTGTTCAAATTGCCGTATTATTTGATCAAATTTGCTTTCTCCGTGCTCTGTTTGTGCTTCTCAATAATGAATTTATGAAATACATTTGGTGTTTATCGAATTGTAGTCCGAATAGACTCTTTCTCGCCAAGAAATGCTCTGTATGTAAAAAGTGCATCTGAAGTAAGATAAATTTCTATCGGAACGAAAACAGTGGAGTTTTTTTTGTATTCAAGAGGAAAGCAATGTGAATTGACTCGTGTGACTTTTGAGAGAGCCTTGTGCATCAGCATTAACTTAACTCGACAGTGTTTCGACGCTGCTGGGAGTATGAAATTATGAGAAAATTATCTTAAGGGTATTTTAATTTACTCTCCGTGGACACGAGTATTAATCGATTTAATCAAAAGTGACTTTTTGCCTTTGGCGGCCCAAGGAATGAGCGAGGCATCCTTCGCGTTGCTTATAAGACGAGAATGACGTTGGAAGTGAGGAGAAAAGCTCTGTAAGCTGCCATAAAATAATTTTGCAGTCAACATTGGATTGCAAGGAAGCGGAAGAAAGAGTCTAAACAAGAGAGAGAGAGTGTGAGGCGTTGCATAAAGAAGAAAAGCTCAGTGTGCAAAGTGAAACTTTTGCGGCAAATTGTGTGCACTTTTATTAAAATCTTATTAAAATATTTTGCCGACACACTCGTGGGTTTATTTGAATTTGTACACCACAGTTTGTAAAGGGGGTGAGCGCAAGTGCTATAATGGGAGGTGAGGTGAAAAGGTGTGCATTTCCTGCCGTTTCTGTGCCGTCCGTATTTGCTGTAGAATGTTTTTATTCACTTAGGTTACCTATTTTTTTCTTCTTTCACCTCTATTGGCCTTTGCAATTCATATCTTCAGCCAGCATCTCATGCGTAATTAGATGTGGGAGAATAATAAAGAACAAATACATTTAGTATACAGAGGCTAAGGGTGAATTTGAATTTTTACTTCATCTGGACTTATCATCAAAAAGAGTCCGCAGTTGATTATATTATAGTAAAACTGTCTTGACTTCTTACATATTTTTTGCTGTTTATGAAAAGGTGCTGCAGTATTTCTTTCACAAATCTATTCAAAGGCACTGTCAGTTTTGAGGAGTGTATGCTAGCGATAAAAAGTATAAAATTAATATAGAAATGCTAGAAATGGGTGGAAAGGGCACAGAAGAGATTGGGGAGAGAAAAGAGAAGCGAGACCCAAAAAAAATTTGTTTGAAAGTACAAAGGCAAATATTTGAGAAAGTTTTTATAGTGCAAAACAGTTTTTGGAGAGTCTTTTTGGCATTAGTTTGTGTGTGTCCGGGGAAAGGATATTTATATATGGGAGGCACTTTGTGTCCTTTGTGTGCTCCAGAACGAGAAGGATTATATGAAATTTTCTACCCATTTACAGAGTATAAACTCTGTATTTCAAAAGAGCTTATATTTTCTAATTAAATTAGGGAAATTGGAATCTCATGTTTACATAGAGAGCTCTCTTTTTCCCATTTAGTGCTGCAACGCTAATATATACATTAGTGAGTGTCTCATTTCCAAGCTAAAATGATTCTCGCCAACTTTTTAATCAATAAAGTGCATTCATGCTGAATGCAAGTGAATGCCAACTTCAAGATCTTGTGAAACTGATTCTCTCAAGCGCAGATTCGCCTTCAAATTAATAAATTGGATATGTGGGTGTTTTCCCCTTTATGTTGCGGGAAAGCATCTTGGAAATGTCACAAAATTTTCGAGAAATTATTCAAATGAAAATATCATTAACCATCTAACAGAATATTGCAATTAACTCTCTGTATCCATATAAATTTAATTGTACTTTGAATATTTCATGGTGGGAAACTTTCTTGCATAAGATTCCATGTGCCGAGGAGTTGCATCTTATAGTGTTCTTGAGTGACATTCCACTTCTTCCTTATCTCTGTATATTGTTCTCGGTGCAATTTGCAAAAGTGGAAACGAGGGTTGAGTTTACGTCTCTCTCCTGACTGACTTTTTCACATGAATGGTTCAAGTGTTTGCTCTCTGAGAAGTTGAGTGATTTTTCCATGATTTGTCCTCTTCTCGCTTTTTTTCCTCTTCTTATTGATCAAATCTTGCAAGTCAGAACAGCAAAAGTATATATTACGAGGCGCTTTGCTTCTCGCGATGCGTTGTTTATGTGGTGGTTTGGGTCCAGTAAAAGTGATTTGTTAAATTATAAGAGGGTCATACAAAGTATAGGAATATACATTTTTTTGAAAGGAATTCACAAGAATGTGATGAAAGATGAAATTGCTCAAAAAAGGGTAAATTTGTATGACAAGCCAATAAGTCGGAGAGGACCTTCCCCTATAATAATAGGTATACAGGCGACCCTACCTTGACCAATCATTACAACCCGGTAACAATTCATTTTGGTAATAAAAAGTCTAAAATATAATAGGAATTTTTGTGTGGGTGGGGGTAGCGAGGGGAGAATATTTATATGTTATGTAATGAGGTGCCATACCAAATTTCAACCACATTGGTTAAGTTGTTTGACCTTGATATGGGTCCTAAGGCCCTTTACACACATGGGGTTTAGCCGAGAGAAGGTTTAGCCAGTTTGGAGCCAAAGACAGGTCTAAGACAGGACCTAAGTCGCAAAAACAGACAAGCTTTTTTAAAAATTTTGTACTTCAATAAAATTCCATTTTATTTTGTATTTTTTTGTGAATTTATTTTATGACAATGTTTTAATTGAAAATTTCCATTTGACTTGACTCTCTCAACTTGTAGTCTCTGTGTTCCAGTTCTGCGCGTATAGACTCGTTGGAAAATTGCAATGTTTGCAATAGCCAAAAATGATGCAAATAGTGCAAATAGTTGAAAGTGGTTATAATTACGAAATAATTTCTCAAGTTTTCTCCTTTCCAGTAAAATAGTAGACATTATAAAATTGAAAATGAACTTGTATTTATACACATCTTCGGGTTTTTACCTTGAAACCTCCTCTAACTTGGTGTGTGCATTTTCTGCCCTTTCCCATTCCTTCGCCTTTGCGCCGCTTGAAAAGTTTTCACTGAATTTCTCTAGTTGGAAAGAAAAGTTTCAGTGAGTGAGAGAGTTTCGCAACTCGTGCATTTTCCTGATTGCACGGTAATTGTATGCAATTACTTTATGATGATAATTAAATTTATTGAAGAAGTGATATGTTCGCATTATTTGCTGTATATTTTCCACCCACAGACAATTTGTCACAGCAAAGTGAAGGGTAGTTGGGTGGGCTTTTTATGGCTTTCATTGCGCCTCAAGCTCATTTTCCAGACCAGCTCATTTGCATGAGTGCTTGTGGTCTGTGCTTTTTTTGCCCTCGTGCATTGGCCTCACGGAAAAGATTGTACATTATTTGGACAATGCCGTATGTCTGTCTCCTCCGCAGATGCCCATGCACATTGGTGTTTTGGGGACAGTAGTGGTGTAAGTGAATTTATGACTCAATTGCGGAGGATTTAGCATCCCCGGCCAAAAAAAGTATATTTCTCAATTTAGGAGTACAACACGCACATGCTTTTTTTTTGTTCTCCACCCCCTCCAACATTGTGACCCAGGGGAACACCATTCTAGCTAGATATTTAGAGCAATTCAAAGATTTTAGCAGCACTCATACACCCAGAGGAATTGTCTTTAATCTATTTTTACTTTCTGCATTTTGTTGTATTTTCATTTTTTGCATTTTCCTGTGACGAGGAAATAATAATCGAGATCGGATTTTCAGGAGATTTTCCCATGATCGAAAACGCAAAATATTGTTGATACAACAATGTAAATTTGGTTGAGTGTATTTTTGCAACAATGTACCTACATTTTTTATTATTTCCATTCTGGACACTTTTTTGTAGCAACTGGGCTCCTCCACGCGAAAAATGCTCTCTGTGCCAGACAGCATTTATGGATTGCCTCTCTTTCTTTTTCACTTACCCACCACTGCCCATCGCGTAAAAATTTAATACAATTTCCAACACACTGTATCATAATGATTGTGTGCAAGAAAAAAAACAGCGAGAGACGAATGGCATTGACTTCTCACGTTGAGCATGGCTGGTATATTCCATTTGGCATTGGTGGTCTCAAGGTCTTCAAGTTAGCACCGCAATTCTCCAACTCTTGGTGGCTTCTTGTCCGTGGAAATTGAGCAGCAAAGGAGAGATTGACTGTGCTGTCTGCTTAACATTTCTCACATGAGATTGTGCGAGGATTTCTCAAGACATGTATACACTCTTTCCTAAAAATATCTATTTATTTTTACCTCATCGAAAAAGGTGAGAAAATCATGATTTCGTAATTTGACGTGATAAATTGCAATTTCTCATTAAAATTTATACAAAATTTAAGGCTCATTTCGTGTTACAAAATACACCTTTTACTCGCCGCGATTCCACGTCGCGTCAAGACAAAAACGTTTTAATGATTCGCGGCAATTTCATTATTTATTTATGCTTTTTTTTCATCCGCCGGTGAATTTTCGGAAAAACCACTCACGAATGAATGGTGTGAGGTTGAGACGGGTCTGTGTCTTCCTCTGGGGCCACCATCAAGTCAAATGATCACGCTAGAAGTCCGTGTGGAGTTCAGCGGAATGACTTTGGAGTTGGATACACCCAAATAAAAGGAATTGAATGCAATCAATACATCCAAAATCTAACATTGAACTTTAATGTTTAGTGATTTTTTCGTCACAAAAGAACCTTGTGTTATATGCATTAGAAAATTTTATTCTTTTGTGTGTAAAATTTTAAAGGATTTCCCTTTTTCAGAAACAACTTTAGATTATGCAAATTTTCCTACGGATATTCATTTAGATGAATTACCTTGGTTGTTAATAAAAGTGATCATCGGTAATCCATAAATTTCTCTGCAATAATACACAACTTATATTTTTTCTACTTCCGCGTAAATTCGCAGAAATATTTTTCTCTCCGAGGTTAGAATTTTGATGTGTTTTTTTTCCCTGATCTGAGAATTAGCTCTCTCAATCAGATTGCGATAAGCTCCAGCTTTTCGGATATATCCACCGTGTTATTTGCCGGTGTGACAGTGAAGCACAAAAACCTCATTTTAGCATCTCCAACCGAATTTCAATAGACTGTTTTTTGTGAGGGAATTTTGTGATCCACATGAACGGGTTTTCCTCGTGGCCAATCACAATAAATTGATGCTGAAGATAAACAGGTGCGAAAATTGTGGAGAGACCTCAGTGAAAAGAGGTGGATTTTTTTTGTGATGGCTCTATAGCAAGACTCATGGAAATTTTGCAATTTTCAACTATACAAACCATCTTTTACACTTCCCGGGAAGAAAAGATGAAGAAAAAAAGGCGTATGGCTATAGGGAGACATATTGCCGGAGTGGAGTATCAAAGAGTGGAGCGAAATAGGTCGAGAAAAATGTGTCTCTGTGCATAGGGGATGACGACAGGGGATGGTGGCGAGAAAAAAAATGAGGTGGGATCTGTAATGTGGTTCTGGTGAGAGGCTAAGGTGAAAATGACACTGGGAAGTTTGCAGTGAATAGAAGAGCCAGCATGATGCTTTTCATGTAAGCTCCCCATCTGTCCTCCCACACCCTCAGTACCCCTTTTCATTTCATGTCATTTTATATGCGACAGTTTTGGATCGTCGTTTCTTATAATAGTCCACTCTTACGGCAAGCCCAGAGTGTTACCCTGTCGCATACCCATCAATGAGGATTTTTTATACTTGGGAATCTCTCTCTCTCTCTTTCTCCCATCCTATTTACCACCTTCGTATTCTTTGCCTCTCAGCCATTAAAGTCACCTTCATGTGTGGTGGCTCAAGAGGCTCCGGCAACATACAATTTCACGTTGTTTTCCTTGCCTCCCACATTGCGCTCCCCCCCCCACGGGGTGGTGGTGAGAGTGTGGGAAATGAAAGAGAGGGCTCAATGTTATATTTGTATGCTCCATTGGGTGGGTGGGCTCAGTGCTTTTCCTTAAGGTGGGAATAAAATTCCTTTCCCTTGATGGCCAGACGTATGGGATTTTTATGTAGCAAAATTGGAACTATCCGGGTGTACGTGAAGTGAATAATTTATATGGTATTTTTGTCAAAATTGTGTGTGTCTGTTGGAATTGATAGAGAAGAAAATACTGGGGAATTGAGGTGTATTTTTGGGGGGGGGGGTATGCTGGGCTGAGAGAACATTGAGGATTCTAAGTCACCATGTCTAGGGGGATTTTTAGTATATCAAGAAACATTCACTTGATTTCTTCTGCGCAACTAAATTCTCTCACTGACAATTTCATGCGTCCTTCTCCCGTGGGACTGTCAGATCGTAGCCCAGAAGAAAAGAGGACGACACACTCTCGAGAAAATGGAAATTGATACAAGAAAACTCCCGATGACACTTTACAGAGGGTTCAAGAAATCTTAGACACTAAAGCTGTGCCTAACAAGATATTCTCAATTATTATGAGAATAACATTTAATGTATGTGAAACCTCCAAATGACTGCGTCATAAAACTTGAACCCATATAAAATAAAAATTCTATAAGTGTTGATCAACAAGTCGTTTTGTGATTCTGTAATACAAGACATATTGACACGATGTGAAAATAATATTTTAACCTGGGCAAATAGCCTCCAGATTATCCCACCCAGTAACACATAAACTGAAGGCTTAATGGAGAGATAATAAATTGTAGCAAATTCGTGGGTGTAGTATACGTGAAACACATAAGAAACATCCACACTCTATATATTATAACAAACATGTAGAACAATCACAGAAGAATAAATATACGAGACGAGTCTCACTCGTTCTCTTTTCCCAACTGATCTCCAAGCGCTAAACATCTCAGTGGGTATGAGAGAATATCCAGGGGCCCAAGAAACATCACTTTCTCCCACCCACCAGGCGTGCAATTGAATTTTTACCTTCTGCCACTGATCACATGGTCACCGGCTATTTCGTCAATGAAAAAACGCCATTGAGTGTTCAAAAATTCGCTCTCTTTGTTGGTATTTATGCCTCTTTTTCATGCGGTTCCGAGTGATGTGGCGAAAAAAATGGAAAGTCTCTGAAATAGACCATATGCCACTTCAGTGATGTTAATTTTATATACACTCTTATTGCTGAAAGAATGGAGGGCAGAAGTAAAAAAAAAGCTATTGCGCGAGATGTAACGAGTGTCTTGTGACATAAATTCCTAGTAGTATGACCATCGAGAAATGTATCCCAGTGTCTGTAGAAATGTGAATTGCAAATGAAGATTGTTGAATTCTTTCAATATTACACATTTTTTTCCAACAATTCATTCTAATTGCAACTTTAAAAAATATATATGTTTTTTTCCCAACAAATGTTGCACATTTGCGGCTCTCCAATGAGAAAAACATATAATATCAATTGAATTGACCGCAATTACAGCGCAATTGATTCATTCGGGCTCTTGGACGAGAGGGGAAATGCGAAAAAATATTGCAGTATTTTATTTCTCTTTTTTTCTGTTCTTCCGCTAAATATTTCATAGAGCAAAATATGTGTGACTGTGGAGCAGACAAAAAAACACATATTCGATTTATGTTGCTGATCTTTATGGGTATCGTGGTATTATAAAATGAAATTAATAAAAGAGTGAATAGCACAAGGAGGGAACTGTTTTATTATGAGAAATAATCATTATTATTGTGTGTACTGCTTTGACTATAAGCAGTAGACATAACGTATAAGCAAAGTTATACATATATATCTTAACTTTTTCTCTAAATGTTATACTTCTTCCTTTTTCTGATACTTATATGTAGGTATATAGGCTTATGATGTTTCTTTTTACTTCTCTTTACATTAACTTTTTTCAAGTCTGTATATTCAATTAGAATTTGTTTGAAGAGGAATTTTGTTCGGAGAAAATTGAAATGATTATTAGAATCATTAAAGTCTCAATAATTGCTAATGCCAGCTAATTCGAAATATATAAATACATTTATAATGAGTTATATGAGTGTGTGGCTATATATTAAATTAATATATAATACATTTTTCTCAGCATTCGTTCAAGTGGAATAATGTTTCTATTATATATACAAAGAAATCTTTTTTAATAATTAACCGAGCTGAAACATTTTATGTTGCGATCCCTTGTAATTCAGTTATTTTAATATTGAAGAAAGAACTCCCAGGAGTGCTATTGCTGACTTGTGAAGCAAAGATGTAAGAAGAAGGGAGCGTATATTTATATAGAAAGGACAATTCACCAGATAAGAATTGAATAGTTATATACCTAGAATTGAAAGATTTAAAAATTCGTAGAATGCTTAAAATCTATCTTAGGGCCTCGGCAGACCTGCGCTTAACGTGGAAGCTTAGCATCTAAAACGAGGCTCAAGGCAACGATAGACCTGCGTTTAGCAAGGAAATTTCCATAGAAAGTTGTCCTGGTGCTTAGGCTAAGCGCGATCCGTAAAGACAATAGTAAAAGCCCTGTTTTAGTCGCTAGTCTTCCACGCTAAGCGCAGGTCTGCCGAGGCCCTTAGACTCTTTAGAACTTCTTTAAAACTTAGAACTATATATTGCGAATGAGAGAATCAATTTTTTAAAATAATTTCCTTAAATCATCTAATTACATTTAATTTGAAAATTGAATGTTGAAAAGAAATATCTCGCATGAATAACTTCGAAGAATTGCAATATTGACCACTTCTCCTGGAAACACTCAAGCGAGCTGAAAGCAGTAGAATAAGGAAAGAATAATGAAGGTAAATGGATAGGAGGCAAGGAATTGAGTAAAATAATCAATTTTCTCAAATTTCAAGTGCGTATGGAAATTTTCAAGTGTATCCGATGGAATATAACCCGCGCGCAAAATACAGCTCAATACGATTTTAATTGAATGAAATTTTAATTAATTCACTCTTATCCCCCATACATATTTCGGTTAAGGTTATGTTCAAAGTCTTATATATCTTTCGAATTCAATTTAATGCTTACAGAGATGTACAAACACGCTATCGCCTTATATCTGTGTATAAACAGGTATAAAGCTCCACCAGTGGAATTCCAATTTCTGCTACAATGTGTGTGTATTGATGATCAAATTGACGTTGTACCATGGCTGTATTTACATTAAATTGTCAGATTAACATTGCATAATTGGTTTAAGTGTGTATGGTTGTTCTGTAAT
Organism: Phlebotomus perniciosus; assembly: GCA_918844115.2. Lineage (NCBI taxonomy): Eukaryota > Metazoa > Arthropoda > Insecta > Diptera > Psychodidae > Phlebotomus > Phlebotomus perniciosus. Next base: position 5,682 of record CAKKOB020000485.1, on the reverse strand, counting down.
AATTATTTATTTATTTGCATTAAATAATTCATCAAATTCAAATTGACTTCGATCGATTACGTGGTGGGATGAGCCGACCAAAAGCTCATCATTTGATGCTATTCCATATGCATATACCTTCTCTTTACCCCCATTGTTTATCACCCCATTGAATGACCATTCAGTCTGGGTTTGACTTTCGACAAGACCAGTCGTTCAGTGCGAAGTCTCCCAAGCTATTGGACAGTTATTTTGCCAAATCTTTTTTATTTGGACAGTTTAAGTTAATCAGGTGTCACTTGAATAGTCTCTGAATAAAGTTTAGTGACAAGTAAGACGATGAGTGCTGATTCAGGAGGGCCTCGCCCTCCCGATCCCTTCAACCTTTACAACGTGGTACATCGCGGAGAGATGCCAACACCAGCGGAATCAGCAAACAAGAAATTTAAATCTCCCAACAACGTTGGACACGCATATTTCACCCATCCCTCTGATAGTGAAAAATATTTCATTATCAGCGGCGAAAACATCAGGGGCATGGACGTCTACGATATTCAAGAAGGGCTCATCATGATCTCCAAGGAAAAATTCAAGAGGATTGAACGGCTTCAGAGTGGCGATATTTTAGTGCAAACGAGTAGCGCAAAGCAAATTAAAGCGTTACAATCCACTGCGGCTTTTGGGAGCGATAAGAATCCAGTTTCAATATCTGAAAACGGTGTATTGAATCAATGCCAGGGGATTATACGATGCAGAGAAATAATGAAAGTGAAAGAGAGCCGAATTATCGAGAAGATGAGTGACCAAAATGTAATTGCTGTTCATCGAATGAAGAGGAGGGAAAATGGGAGATGGATTGACACTGCTACACACATTCTCACATTCAAATCACCAGTGTGCCCGCGCGAAGTGAATGTGGGGTATCTCACAGTACCTACTGAAGTTTTTATCCCATCACCATTCAGGTGCAACGTGTGCCAGAAAATTGGTCATACAAAAAAAAGGTGTAATTCTGAGAAAAATAAGCCCACCTGTGGAATTTGCGGAAGCCAAGAAGTCCCGCATTCATTCAACCTGCCATGTTTCCCGCCATTTTGTGTGAACTGTCATGGCCGCCATCCGAGCTACAGCAAACAATGCCAACGATACATTGATGAACAGGAGATCAACACCATCCGGGTGACCATGAGGATACCCTACAACCTGGCCAGAGAGGAACTGAAGAAGAGACGAGCCTACTCAACGAATCCTTATAACCCTTCCAAGAACATCCCATCCTCCATCCCATCTGTCTCTGAAGCTCATAAATCACTTCAAAACACAAACATGAATTCAGACAGTAATCAAAAACAAACTCGCAAATCTGCAACTTCTGTAAACCGTTCTCAGGATCTCTCAAGAGTGAGTAAAGTAACAAACAAAGCATTTAAAAGACAAATCACTAATGAAAAACTTAACACCACAATTCAAGCAATATTCGAATCATCAAACACACATACTAATAATGCTCAACCTACTCCTGGTGGATCAAAAGATATTCCACCAATCCTTGCCAACATTGCTCAAAACATTACACCTACACAAAATCCTTACCTAAATCGCATTCTAAAACACACACAAAAATCTGTGGATGGACATGAGTCCACCACACAATCCCCCGCAATCCCCCTCTCACCCTCCAACCTCCCTCTCCCTCCTCCCTCTCCTCCCCCTGATCCTGATCCCTCCCCCATCCCCCCTGATATTGAAATTTCTGATGTTGAATCAAATTCATCAGACGTTGACATGAACCAACAAATTAAAACTAATACAGTATCTGAGTAATTTTTCAGTGGCTCCTGTTCTCCTTGCGTCGTTGGGGGTCTTCGCCTTGGGATCCGCTGCTTAGCTTATCATAGCTGGGGGTGGCGTTTCGGGGCGGGGGCCCCTTTTGGCGCTTGGGGGGTGGGGGCCGCTGTTATTTGTTTATTCAATAATCATGGATAGAAGTTCTGCAAGTGGAGAAAATACTACATCCCGTGTACAGATTCCACCTTTGATGTACCAATCTAACTTTATTAGTAGACCATCATTTATTCAATGGAATTGCCATAATTTTTGGGCTAGGAAGCCTGAATTAGATTTAATTTGCTATAATATAAATCCAATCGTTATTTGTTTACAGGAAACCCATTTAAAACTCAATTCACAGTGCCCTGAGTTTCCTTCTTTGAATGGATACAATGTAGTCCATCAAAACCTATCAGATAACCCAGCAATGAGTGGAGGGGTTTCTATCTTCATACAAAAGGGTTGGAAATATGAGCCTGTTTCTTTGCAGACGGATTTTGAGGCTATAGCTTTGAGGCTGTATTGGCACTTTCCTTTAACTATTGTTTCACTTTACCTTAAACCAGGAGTTTTTGTTCCCAAATCACAGTTTTTGAATTTTGTTAGGCAAATTCCTTCACCATTTATTATTATGGGAGATCTGAATGCCAGTAATTTTCTGTGGGGTAGTAATAAGTTAGATAGCAGAGGGCATATGCTTGAGGAGATATTGACCGAAGAAAATCTTATTTGTTTAAATGACAAGTCACCAACTAATATTTCTGTTGCCCATGGAACCTTTAATGCTGTTGACTTGACCATATCAGACCCAGAAACTGCGTCTCGTTTCACTTGGAGCACTGATCAGGACCTCAGAGGGAGTGATCATTACCCAATTTTCCTTACTGATATTACTAATTCAGCCCAAACTATCCCAAGTGAACAAAAATGGATTGAATCAGAAGCAAATTGGGAACAATTTGCGTCGCTAGTGGATGCCAATTGGTTTAACACTGAATCTAACTCTACAATTACTTATGAAATATTTAAGAATAACATTCTAACAGCGGCTCTTGAATCTATTCCAAAAACTAAAGGTTCCCAATTTAAAAAAAGAGTTCCATGGTGGAATAATGAAATTAAACTTCTTATAAAAGAAAGGAAAAAGAGCCTAAAAAAGTTCAAGAGACATCCATCTCTTGAGAACAAAGAAATTTATTTGTCTTTAGTAAATGAAACAAAAGTTAAGATTCTAGAAGCTAAAACTAAATCATGGCAAGCATTTACGAGTTCTATAAATCCTAATACCACATCTAAAGAAATGTGGACTAAAATAAATGCCATTCGTGGCATTTCAGCTCCTCCTATCCGACAAGTAGATTGCCAATGGGGTACATCTGCTAACCCTAGAGAAATTCCGAATATCTTAGCTAAGAAATTTGCTTTTCCCTCTTCAACCTCTTCCCTTAATAGAAGTGAAATTGATTACAAAATGAAATTAGAAAATGAACCCTTAAGAATCAATAATGATCTCCCTTATACGTCAGAATTAAACAATGGTTTTACAATGGAGGAATTGAGATCGGCACTTAACAAAAGTAGTGGAAAATCATATGGGCCCAATCAACTCACGTATTCCATGTTAAAACATCTTGGTCCTGATGGTCATAAAACTTTATTGTCTTTGTTCAATGAAATGTGGTTTGAGTCGCGGTTCCCGGATGATTGGAAAAACTCAATCATTGTTCCTATCCCTAAAGGTTCAGATAAAGATTCCAAAGATTATAGGCCAATTGCTCTTAGTAATTGCGACCTAAAAGTATTTGAGAGAATGATAAATTCGAGATTAATTTGGTTTTTAGAAACTAATGACTTACTATCTAATCAACAAATTGGTTTTAGACAAGGACGGTCAGCCTTTATGTCTGTCGCTAAACTAACCGGGGATGTATTCAATTCTTTCCTAAAAAGATCTCACACTACTGCAATCTTTTTCGACATAGAGAAGGCCTATGATCGAGTATGGAGTGAATTAATAATTAATCAGCTTCGGGAATGGGGACTTACGGGCCACATCCTTGATTTCATAAAATTTTACCTTGATCCGAGAATAGTAAAAGTTAGAGCTAATAACTACCTATCTGAAGACACCATAATGGAAAATGGAGTCCCTCAAGGAGGGGTACTCTCAGTAACCCTTTTTCTTATTGCCATTAATAAAATATGTTCTATATTTCCCCCCGACAGCTCATGTAAAATCCTCCTATATGCTGATGATATTGTTATCTATAACAATGAGATGGATAATGAAACTAGGTATATTGCGCTTCAAAATTGTCTGAATAAAATCGGTATTTGGGCAAATAAATGTGGTTTCAGATTTTCGAATAAAAAAACCAAAGTTTTACATTTTTGTCGAAAACATATTTGTCATAATCCTACATTTACTTTGAATGGGATTCCCTTAGAATATGTTACAAACTATAAGTACCTCGGAATATGGTTGGACACAAAACTAACGTTTAAAAAACATGTTCAAGAACTTAAAAACGCCTGTATTCAAAGAACAAACATAATTAAATGTCTTGCTGGACTTACCTGGGGGAGTCATAGGGACTCATTAATTAGAATACATGAATCTACAGTACTTTCTAAACTCGCATACTGTAGTGAGATATATTACCCAGCCTCATCTAACACACTAATCAAAACCCTTAACAGTGTATATAATGCAGGATTTAGGTTTGCTTCTGGGGCATTTCGGACTTCACCCATTGGAAGTCTGTTAGCTGAATCTGGTGCTTTCCCTAAGACTCAATTCTTGAACCTTAGTTGTGCAAAGTCTGCTTTAAGAGTTATGGCTTCGCCTAATGTTCCTGGTCATTCTGATTTAGCTTACAGCGTAATGGGAAGGGATACTAAAAGTTTCTATTCCCATGCAAAATACTTGATAGAAAGTATTAATATTTGCAAATCAAATATTGAACCTCGTTCAGTAGAAACCCAACCTCCTTGGTTGTTTAAAAATTCTTACATTAATACTTCTATGACCACTATAAATTACAAAGACCTCACTCCACACGAATTACAAAATATTTTTAAAGGATTAGTGAAAGAAATACATTCTGATTGTATGGTTATTTTCTCGGATGGGTCTGCTCAAGGAGATAATAAGGGTTTTGCAGTTGTCTCAGAATCCGATGTATTGGTTACTGAAAGGTGCCAATCGGCCACTAGTGTTTTTCAGTTAGAAGCTATGGGAATTGAAAGAGCATTAATATTTATCCAGCAAAGCCCATATAAAGACAGTCAATGGGTCATAGCCTCTGACTCATTGAGTGTCATTGAATGTATTAAAAATCTAAGTAGTAAAACGCCAATAATTAGACGAATAAGATCCCTTTTGATTGAATTAAAAGGAAATGCAATAGTCTTTTGGACTCCAGGACATAGGGGTATAGCTGGAAATGAACTGGCGGACGAAGAAGCCAAAAGGGCTTGTCTAATGCCATCCCCTACTTGCAGAACTGTCTCTCTTGATTGTGGTACGAGAATGATTAAAAGTCATTTTGCAGAACTTAAAAAATCTTGGTTCAATACCAACGTATCTGGATTTATCCGAAAAGTAGAAAAGTTTCCCCGGCGTCCCACTATTCCTCCTAAATTATCCCGTAAAGAATGCTCCATCATCTCAAGGCTCAGAATTGGCCATTCCCGACTAACACATTCCTATAGAATGGATCGGACATCTCCTCCGATCTGCTCGCATTGTGGTGAATCACAATCAATTCAACATTTTCTTATTGATTGTCCACAATGGAACAATCTCCGAAAACGAATATTCGGATGTAAAGCCCCTACTCAACTCTTGGATTTCTCTGAGGACGGGTCACT
>CAKKOB020000484.1:0-49016 GCA_918844115.2 Phlebotomus perniciosus | reverse complement strand
TCTTGGACTTGAAATCTCACGCAGGAATTTATAAAAAATTAGAATTATAATATGTACCGCGTTATCAGGAAAGAGAGGAGACGTGAACAAATATGTAATCTTTAATCTCTAAATTTCATATTTTAATAAGATCCATAAATGATAATTTTCTCATAAGTATTATAATCAAAAATTGATAGAGATCAAATAAAAAATAAAACAGTAATTTTCTTTTCGTCCTCTTCACCTTTGCCAAATAACATTAAAATGTAAAATTACTGTTTTATTTTTTATTGGATCTCTATCAATTTTTGATTATAATACATATGAGAAAATTATCATTTAATGGATCTTATTAAAATAAGAAATTTAGAGATTAAAGATTACATATTGTTCACGTCTCCTCTTTTTCCTGATAACGCGGTACATATTATAATTCTATTTTTTTATAAATTCCTGCGTGAGATTTCAAGTCCAAGAATATTAAAATCTGCATTGAATTTAAGTTCTTACGAAATAGTTTGTGAGCAATGGTGATCATGAGACAAATTAATCATTATTCACCTGATGGTCTATGCAGAAGTGGTCTTGGCAGAGATCTTCCTCCTCTTGGTCTGTCTTGGTTTACTCATTGATCTTGTCCGTTTGATTTTCCTGGGGGTTTGTCTTGGTTTTCTCGCTGTCTTTCTCTTAGATGAATTTACTTTATTTCGAGATTTTCGCATTTTCGGCGCATCTAACTGCTCACCTTTGTCCTGAGGTTCTTCCACATGAGGGCTTTCCTGGTAAGCGCCTTCTGGATCAGGTTTTTCGATCTTCCCAGACATTTTGAGATATTTCAGAGGAAAAGTAAATGCGTCCAATCGGATGAAAATCAGGGGAAATTGTAATTTGTCTTTTCATTTCAGCTAAAGTTCAGAAATTTATCCCAATTTCCCATCTTTGCCAAAGTTGTGGAGTTTTCTGGAAATTTTTAAAAGCTCTCTATATTCTTCAAAATTTCAGTATTTATCCTATAAAGTTCTAAGGAACTTTCAAAATCAATTTAATTCAATTAAAAAAGTTCTAAGCTCAAAATCTGACCAAAAAACTGTTCAAAATTTGTTTGAAGTTCCTAAATAGAATTTTTATCTACCAGAATTCTAAAAAGTGATTTCTATAGCAAAATTATTTCTAAGGTTGATATGTATTAAGAAATCTTAAAGTCAGAAAATCTCTTGTTTCAATCAGAATTATCTTTATACAAACCTCTGAATTGAAAATTCTCTCAGCTTCATAATTTCTCTCTTAAATCTCCCAAGATAATTTTCGCCATCCAATTCAAAAGAAGACAATCAATTCCAAAATATTATCGAACAAAGTGGAGTTCCAAAAACAGAGAAGATTTCGAAGAGCAGATTTCCAGAGTGAATAGATTAACATGTAGAAAAATATTAACATTTATTGCAAAGATCAAAAATTTCCTACACTATCGAGTTATTTCGTCAGCTTCCCTCGGGCATATTGGGTATCAGAAACAGTGATCCGGGAATGTGTTTAGTAGCCGTGGTGTCCGTATGAGTGGCCATGATGACCGTGGTAAGCGGCGCATGGAACTGGGGCCACGTTGGGGTGACATCCGACGAGCAGGTTGTGTCCGCATGGCACATGGGGAGCTGGCGAGTGGTAAGCGTAGCTCTTGGCGGGTCCAGCGTGGGCATAGCCGTGTCCACCATGATGTCCATAGCCGTGTCCTCCGTGGTGTCCTCCGTGTCCATAGCCGTGGTGGGATTCATGGTGTCCGTATGTGGATTTCTTCGCCCTCACGAGCTCATCGTCGGTGGCTTCAGCGGATGACAGGGCTGTCTCCTCGGCGGACATGTCCTCACCGGATGGGGCGGCTGTGACGTAGGCGGCGAACACCACTGCAACTGCGAAGACTGCGAAGAGCTTCATCTTTGATGGTTTCTGGATTCTTGTAGACTGCGAAGACTTGCTGGAACACTGGATACTTCTCGACTGACTTTTCCATCCAAAATCACTAGCTTTTATACAAGCCCAACTCGATCATGATCAGCAATTTTGCCACTGATACCCACGTCATTGTCCACTTTCGCATCCTCATGCGTTTTGGCCAATTTCTGCACATGCCACGAATTTTTTTTTGCTCGCGAGTGTTCACCCAGAGACATTAAAGTCATTAAAGTTCATTTCCTGTCGCGGTGATTACTCAGGAAAAAAAGACTTGCACATTGATTGGGGAGCTTATATGGATTTTTCTTGGGGGTCATAGGAAAAGACTTGATGTAGAAATGGGGTTGATGATGCTTTTTGCTTCTCATAATTTTGGTATGTTTGTGACAGGATGTTAGTGCGCATATAAGGTGCGCATAACACCCCCGCTTAGTATCCCCTATACAGGAGCATATATCATCAGATGGGGCATTATTAATGCCGACAATCTGTCAGATTTTGGAGGTGGAATATTTCAAAAAATTCCCCAAAGAAAACAATTTAAATAAATATTTATTGAACAATGATTTATGGATTTACTAAACTATTTGATGATAAATTTCTATTCATCTCTAACGGATCAATGGAGGGACTCGGAGAGAATCTTCTCGGTGGTTTTCTTTTAGGAAAATTCCCCACATATCTGTGGAGATTCTTGGGTGAAATCCCTCCATTTGGCAGTGGAGCACAAATATGTTCTCCCCCACCTTGTGGGTGTATTGGTGGCTGGAGCGTTCACACACTCACTACCAAGAAAATACAATCAGTAAGAAAGTCTTCAAATGGGTCTTCTCTTCATACTGTCAATTTTTCCACCCAACATTTGTGAACACTCTCGACTCCACCAAAAAAATACATCATTTTAGCTTCAATTTGTGTGCACAGTGAATGATAAACTCTTCCTAAACTCTCGCAATTGTCCAACTCTCAATGTACATCTTCATCTATTTGTGTATTTTAAGTGAGTATATGCCAGGAAAAACGGATCCAAAAAGTGTTATCTGCTGCGAAAATTCCATTGAACTCCCTTTTCAGCGGGGTAGCCCCTGGGGTGGTGGAATTTCCTCGTGAATTGGAACAGAGGAAAAGAAAAAGCACATAGGAATGAAATCTATCGCAATGAATTACTCTTACTCTTTGCTACTCAATCAATACTTTTTTACCCATTTAACACGCCTCATTTAGACGGAAAATATGCCTTGAAATTTTCATGAGTGTTATACTCCCGCCCAAAAAGAAAGGGTGAGAAAAAGTAAAAGTCCAAAAAATGACAGGAGAGAAAAAACCCCTGATAAGGGACAATTCATGGGGAATTTTTTTCCAAAGTAATATCCATCACCCTGTGGTGTCTCCCAAGTGTGCGATACACGCATTCTAAGGCTGTGACAATTGGCTCCGAGGTATTGAGAAAACATGTTAGGGGGGTGGGAGGGAGTGGATTTTGTGAATATCTTCATAAAGGCGTACACATTGCCTGCCAAGGAGCACTTGAGCACGATTTTGATGGGTCCTGAGCGCGATGATAGGCAAATGAATGCAAATTCCGTGTACTTTGCCACCCAACTAAATTGACAATAAACTTTCGTCAATGATGATATCAATTGATGCCCATAAGCCTTTGCTAAAGCTTTACATCTCATTATCGGAAATTAAAATTAATTCAAACTATTAACAATACCCCCGGAGGGCAACTACACTGTAAATTCATCAATCGACCCCAATTCGATGGACAGGAAATTAATTACCCCAAATTGTTGCCAACAGTGAAACACGATTTTTTGTTCTACCCACCCCCATCCCGCCCACAGTTGGATACTAACACACTTTCCTGAATTTCTTTTTCCTCTGCAGGAAACCATCACACCTGAACTGCCGGAACAAGGAGTGAGGAGGAAAAAAATCTAGCAAGAAATGGAATAGAAAGTGTGTGTACATTTTTCTTGATCGGGTAAAAAAAGGACCATCAAGAAATGAAAAGCTAACAGAACACTTCTTGCAAAAGTGGTGAAATGAAGCAATTAAGCCCACCCAAAGGGGGATTGCATTGAATTTACGAGAGAGAGAAAAAATCCGCGGCATTGTTTGTTTGAGAGGAAGAGCAAAATTGTAAATTGTGTTAATGTTGTGAGATTTTATCGAGGTGTTAAAAGTTCACACCCCCATAGGGTTCTGGGAGAGTAATTCATTTTGCGAAAAGTGCCCCATTGCTTGTGAGTGGCTAATTTAAATTGGATTCTTCCACATGGCATATTAGCAGCGTGGAGGAGTCACCAGCTGAGTGAGTATAGGGCACAGCCAAATAATATTATCCTTATATAGTTGCAAAATTACTGGAAAATTTATGACAAAACCCTTATGTTTTAATATATTGCTCTCATAAACTTCACGCGGTTCGGTTAGGGGGTGAGAATTTTCCATCTCCACGCGCTTTTGACCACCACAAAATTGGATTTGTAATGAATAATTTTAAAACAGGATAAGCTTTAAGCATGAATTAATGAACCACTGGAATTACTAAATAACATAAATTCCATTTTCCGTTAATTGTTTTTGTGTAATCATTTATTTTTTAAGCATTCTAGAAGCTTTCAGAAAATTTTACGAGCATTTTTGAAAATTTTGGTGTTTTCATAGGGGTGGAAGAGCCGGAAAAAGTCCATGCCTTTTGACCCCGATATCTTCCCCTTGAAATATTCCCTAAGATTTTTTACTCCAAAGATTGCAAATGATGGCTAAGTTTGTTCAAAATTTTGAAATGTTTGACAATTTACCTCCGAAGTTATTATAGCACAAGTTCTCAAAGTTTTCCCCCAATCAATTATTTTACGCCAAGTCTTATGAAATAAATTTATTATAAAGTCCAATAAAATATTCCAAGTTTGATCATGATGTTTGAACACTTGTTAGAATCTTATTGACTCAATCGATGAATGGAGTCTTCAACTTTTGAACTCCCAAGATTTATTGATAATAATAGAAGTTAAGTTATTCCTCTGAGGGTATCCTTGTGATAACAGTATTAATGTTTACGGTATGACAAGTTCTGATCAAAATTCTCAACTATATTATGAAAACTTTCTCATGACAAGTCTATAAACTTCCAAGCAGGTATTCTTATGGTTAAAACTGAACTCGCAGAATCATAAAGGACAAAAACCTCAATTGAAATATAAATTATGAAAGTTTTCTCCAGTATAAATTGAGAGAAAGTTCCACCATAATTCCGTGAAAACATTTCAATTCTTACGTAACGGAGTGCATTATAGACACACAGTTGATATGAATAATTTCCCAGGACGGCACTATAAAATGAGGGTTCCATTGAGGAAATCACTTTTCCACGAGGATGAATAATTAAAATTTAGAATCTACTTTTTTGTGCTTTTAAAGTCCTTCTTAATGTGTCACATAAATCCCAAGTTGCAAATCCTCTTTCTTATACGTGACTAAAGAGTGCAAATGCAGGAGTAACTTGTTGATTTTCAACCATATTCCGTCTGTGGCAAGGGGAAGATATTAGGGTAAAAGAGGCGTACACCAATTCCGGCACTTTAGGAGGAGATGCTTTGAAGAGCTTTTATTTTATCAATTTTATTTTCTATATATTTACACCTTATTATCTAAATAAACAATAAAGGGATATTTATAACAAATAAATATTTTTTCCAAAAGTTCAAAATGAATATTACAAGCTCAAAAATTGATCCAAAAGCTGTTGAAAAATTAAAAAAATATGATCGTTAATCGTTAGCTCCTTGAATGCTCAAGAAAATATTCTTAATTATTAGCACTTCCACTTCCAAAAACTCTTCTCCACTTCTAACCATATTATCTCCCCCTTGGTCTCTGGGGTTTGCATTTATTGATTTACAAGTGCAAGACCGAGACACAGATTTGAAACATTTTTTCGTGGGCGTCCTCGAGGCGGAAAAGCGAGACAGCTGTGAAGGGGCGAATGAAAATTGACCGGATATTCGCAATATCATGAATAATTTACCTGTTCCGGTTTACATTTGTGTATTCTTTCACCAACTGACATGCGGTATATGAAAAGTGGGTTTATCCTCCAACCGTGTTTTTTTTGCTTTGGCCTAAATTGCCTTTGCATTTTTTCCTCCTCGGGGTAAATGGCTCGATTTAGGGAAATGTCCTTTTGTGTTAGAAGTATCTCTGGGTGCTGAATGGGCAAATTGTGCTTTAATTGCAGCGACATTTTCTCTCTTTGGGGTGAAACGAATGGGGAAAAACAGGTGAGAAATCAGGTGGAAGAGCAAAGCAAGGATATTCAGTGTGTGTGGGTGGACTCACTAGTGATTCCCTCGCTGGTGGCAGATGGCACTAGGAGTCACTCAGTGGTTTTTCATTGGCTGAATTTATTATAGTCTCCCCAATTCATATGGAAAGTCCACAGAAAAGTTTCACATTAGTTTTCAGTGTAACTTACTCCTTCAAACCGCTCACAAAGTTTCCAAATCGCTCGGTTCAAAATATTTATTTTTTGACCCATTTTTGCTCCTTTTGAGTTTCACGTCCAACTTTTTCGACCAAATGAAAGAAGACGCATATTTTGCATATCGATAACAAACATTTCTACCGCAACCACTCTGTTTTTCGTTCCCCACTCACGATATAAAATATATTGTAATAAAATTGCAAAAAATTCCTCTAAAATTGTGTGTGTGTGTGTGGCTTTTATACTTCTGTCGACCAAATTTTTAAACACAAAAAATAACAATATATAGGAATATATAATTTTTGTAGATAAAATATGCAAAAAGTTCTTATACTAAAAAGTTTTCCATATAAAATCAGTGTTTAAAAAGTTGAGTTTTTACAGTGATAGAAAATGAGAGAAGTATTGCAAAAATGCAAGTTAGGAATGCTTTGTGAAGTGAAAATAGTGATGATAATTTTAAAATGTCTGTGATGAATTTTAAACGACGAGTTAAATATTGTGTAATGCCGAGCAAAATTGGATTATATAAAAAGAGATTGTGCAGAAAATTATGTGATTTCATTTGCGCCAATATTCCATCTTGAAATTCTTTATACAATTTAAAAACCAAGAAAAGTGTTTCTGAAGCTCTTTATTCCTGTATTTCACAAAGTCTTTAAAAGTAGTTTTCTCATCATTTTTCCTGTTAAATAAAAATTCATATCTGCGGGGAAATTTCTATAAGAATTTCCGCATAGAAAATGCTATATAGTAGATTATACTTAATCTCAAATCAAGCAAAATCATTCTGAAAATTGTACATTCGCCTGAGTGACTAATCTCGAGACATCATTTAGCTAATGAGGAATGATTAACGGTTGGGGGAGAAAGTGGAGGAAAATGACACTCATGAAATTCACACAGAGATTTCTAAGAGAGGGTGGAAAGAGGGCAAAAGAAAATGCCAAATATATTCTCCATGTACCTTTGGCTCTTGATGGGTAAATTTATTTATGCATTGTGCCGAAGAGAAAATCAATATCTTGTGATTTTCTACCATTTTTGGCCACTGAAACGAGAATAGCAATCAAAATCTCCGAACTTTGCTCTAAAGCCAAAAATTCTCACCTGTACAATTTTCCACGCCATAAGAACAACCGCGGGGGATTTTCATTTATCGAAATTAATTTCAACTATGTGACCCACACCATTCTTGCATTCTCTGTACTGGAAAACCCAAACTCCTTATTGCACAGAGAGAAATTTTTATTCAATCTTACTTACTCTAAAATTATTCCCATGTTAAGCCTAAGCTTTTAAAAAGCATTGAAAAACGCTTAGCAAAAAATATTTTGAAAATAAATTATGAAAATTTCTTCAAGCTATTAATTTTTGATAATTTTGAAAGTGTGGATCTAGCTGATTTAATAGCTTAAGTCTATTTTTTTTAGCAAAATAAGGTTAATACCAAGCATTTTATTAGTATAATAAAAGCAATCTTATGACTTAAAGAGTGAAATTTCTTAATTTTAGTCTCAGATTTCTCTCTGTGCTGCAAGGATCCAGAACAGATAATCACAATGAGAAAATCCCTGGGAAATTCCGTGTCATATATAGGTGGGAAAATGGGTAAAAGAGAGCCAACTTTTATGACTTGTGGGAATTTTCACGTAACATGCCCTCAATATACAATACTATGTGGTTAATTATGTACCTTCCAATTTCACCCCTCTGCTTTCCTATCATCTCTCTCACCCACATTCTGAGTACATGACATTTTGTCACTGATGAATGATGAGATTACCTTCGAGGGACACAAATCACAGGGTGGAACAACACCCCATGAATGCAGTGCCAAGATGAATGGGGAATGTGATGTAAATGAGTGCAAATTGCCAGTGTTCAATTGCAAAATAGCATTTCTATTGTGATTGCAATTTGTCCACGAACCTCCCCCGAAAACATAATTGACGTCATACATGTCCAACTGAATTCCCATGCTGAAGCCCTAATCATTTGTCAACCACCAAAGTGCCCACCCACCCTCAATTGCATACACTCCAGTCAATTTGGGAAATTTGCACAATGAGGTCATAAAAGCAATTTTTAATTTGCTCATCATTATTCAGTTCCAATCACAGTATTTTCTCCCTTGTTGGGTGGTATTGACGTGATTGACCAATTTGAGTGATTGGAAAAAAGGCAAATGTTTAAATTGTTTAGCATATTGTGAGGAGAAAAAAAATGGCAATATCCTTGAAGCGATTGAGTACACGAGAATCTTGTTTATTATTTTATATTTATTTGAAATCACTTTGAAATTAAAGTGATATACCCTGATTTGCTGAAAGATCTTGCGTATAAAAATTCCTTCGCGCTCATGTCCATGGCAGAAATTTGTGTTTACGACAACACTTTCGCATGTCTGACATTCTGTTGAAATTGTGAATTACAAGATCATTTTCCAGAGCTCATTTTATGGGAATCAAATATCAAATGTGATATTTTGTATAACATTTATGCAATTTGTTTAATTTCTGTAAAGTTCCCATTTTAGTGCAAAACTCAAAAATATGAGATAAGGAAGATTCTGTTAACAAATACTTAAATTTGCACATAAGGTGTAAGAAGTATATTTCAATTTTATTATCGCAAAAATTTGAGAGAAAGTTTGAGAAAGTAAGTCATAATTAATTAATTATATACTTCTAAAACAGTTTAACTTTTAGGAAGCCCTATTTCTCTGGTAGTAAATCACCCCTTGAATTGCGCTCCGACGTGAGATTTTCGCCATTGTCAATGTTTAACACGATTGTCTGTGTTATTTCCATAATCTCCCAAGGGATTTCACTTTCAATTCATTCACGGAAGGAAACCCGAAAGGTTCTCCTCCGGGAAATGTTCACTCCCAGCAATATCACTTTTCACTTTACATTTTACATCAATTCGTTTTCTCGCTGAATTTCTTCTGGGCCATTCTCACGAAGCGGTTTTTGGAGTGTTTGTCGTGGAGGGGGTTGGGGGAAAGCAGGTGAGCCGAAAAAAAGAGAGAAGAGAAAAACTTTACCAGTGACCTTTAGTATCGATTATATACATATATAAATGTGGATCTATGTGATGTGGGTGAATAGTGTTCATATAATACTTTTACTATGACGCTCCCACCATCGTCAACCTGGGAGCCACCCCGTAAATGGTCACCCATGCTAAATGCCTCTCAAAGTGCTAAGGAGCAGCCCAGACTTTCCTCGCGACGTGCCACTCTTTGGCATGGCACATGGCAAGGAGAGTGCCGGAAGTTGTGGCATTTATTTATAACCATTATAATTGCAATTTAAACACTCACCAAACAATCAGGTATCTCACTCCTATCGTGTCCTCAATCTCCATCCTCTAGCTCTTTATCGTGATTTCTAGCTAAAGACTCACCCCGCACCTTCTCTCTCTCCCCAAAACCACCCAAAACCATCCCGAGAGATTATGCTTTTCTGTGTTTTCTTGTGGAATTTTCTCAACAACCATTAATGGTATTTTCATGCATAAACTTTTTTATTGCAACACCTCATTGAGGGAGCTCGAGTACTCCTTCCATAAGACCATACGAAAAAAATAATGTTGAATACATTATAAGAAGTTTATGAGAGCAATTCGTCTATTGTATCGATTAATATTTTACTGTAACATTTTACGTGAAAAAATCGTGAAATTTTCTACTAAAGAAAATTTCATAATTCAATTACTTTATTTCGCTACTTAAACGTAAGCTAGAAGGTCATACTACTACGAAGTCTTCGGGTTGTATCTGCCACTATAAGTAAGAAATATTGATCATACTTAATTGTAATCTATTAACCTTATTTTCTCACTATAATGCTGAAATGCGATTTTATTCCAAAATTGTTGAGTGATTTTTGGAAATTAGAGCAGAATTTAGATAATAATTCTCTTCCAGAAACACCATAGATATTGCTCTTGACAATCGTTTATTTAGTTTAGAGCAAGGACTTAGAGAGCATATTGTACTTAGAGTAATCACGTGAAATTCATAGAGTTTATAGTTGTTGATCAAGAGTACAAAAGTAGCAACATGATATGTTTACTTTAGCATTATATTCATTTCCTCACCACCGAGTAGCAAAAACATAATCTTCAATGCTCAGTACAGTCGTCCGCCAGAAGTAAAAAAAAACTGCTTACTGTAGCAAAAATGTTGAAAATTGTCTCGAGAGGATTGGATGACGATGGTGGTGAAATTGTGCAAAAAAAAACAACTCTTTCAACTTGATACAGCAACAAATTTTTTCCACTCTGCAAAAACACGAACCCTTGACATTCAGGATGGCTGTAGAAAACTAACAAATCATTCAAGTAAAAATCCCGCACACAAAAAATGCTACGAGTTGAGCTATGCAAAACTATATGGATATTGTGTGACGACAAAACTTTTAAGGCTTTTGCGCCAAATACACCGAAGGACTTTATCAAGTATATCGTATCGGCTGTTGGCACGTTGAAAAATGATTTCCGCGAACTGGGAATTTCACGAAGAATTCGATAAAGGCTTTGAATGAGAAAATCGTAAGACACAATTTAAGATACTTTCAACATAAAAAAAATAAAACTGCAAATTTCATTTGAAACTTTTGTTAAACAGTTTTGAAAAGTTCCACAACATTGACATACAATAAGTTTTGGACGTAGGGAAGTAATGCATTTTCAGATATTCTTATCAGAATTCTGAATCAAAGCCAGGAATTTTCACAAAACTGCACTCCCATTTTTTTCTGTCTCATATGAGTAAATCATAAAAAGCAAGCAAGAACAGTGTGAAACTTTTGCTGCGTGTCAACAGTCAGCAACATTTGTACCCCAAGAGTGGTAAATTGAGGTTTTATTTGTCGAAGCATGTGCAGATGGACAGGGTGGCCACAAGAAATCGATTGTATTAATGCTCTTCACCTACAATAATCATATTCGAGGGGTTGGCTCGCCCTCGCCCCAAGCAGAAAATTGTAACTCAAAGTGTAATGACTTAAAATAAATATGAATTGAATATAGGTTACATATTTGAGTTTCGGTTGAAAAATAAGTCAGGTCACTAAATTTACACATAACAGTAGTCATCGCGTCTAATTTAAAACTTATTTAAAACCTAAATATGACTTGAAAATGTAAACTTTTTGAAGATATCGTCTAACATTATAAATTGGGGGATTAATTTTTCTCACTTTTGTATAGAATAATTTGTTCAATGACCAAGATTAATATTTAATCATAATTTACGCCTCAACATTAAATTTTTGAACAGCATTTCGAGAATAAAAATTTCACTGCAGAAATATTGCGAATAAATTGCAAAAGTAATATACAAAAACACTGAATTATGATATAATTCATATTGATTTAATTGTGATTTAATTGTGGTAAATCATTTCTGCTTGGGAACCAACTCAATCCCTGTGAATTTTAATTAAACACTTTCTACGTGATTTTTGATACAAAACATTTACGATCTCTGTTGCTACCTTTGGACATTTTTTACCAAACACCAACACATACAGGGTTTTGTCACAAATCACTCATCGAAATCCATTTCTGGTGCGATACATTTTTAACAAAAATCTCGTAAATCATTTCTATTTCAGAGAAACTTGTTGGGATACAAAAAAATTTATAGGATATATTGTTTCTGTTAAGAAAAGATATGTGAGAAAGTTGATTGAGATTGTTAATAATTTCTGTTGCGTGTCACAATTTGATTAGTTTTGTATTGAAAGCAAGAAAAAAAATAAAATATCGAAGAGGTTATCGTTGAAACAATAAGAAGCAGATGATACAATAAGCATTTTGTGTTGAGACAGAGAGAATTTTGGGTGGATGGTGAAACCAAAGAATATCATCCAATTCGAGAAGAATCATTGCATAGATTAAGTGTGTTATTAACATTAAAAGCGCTTATATTGTAAGTAGAGAGAGAACAATATAATTGTAAGAGCCTTAAGTGTCTTATTGTTGTTTGGTTACCATTTTATTGATACCACAATTTCTATTACAAGAAGTGTGAATTTACATGAGATTTAGTGACACACAGAAAAATTGTAGAAATTTTCCAGAAGAAAAAAGATTGTATTTTGAATGTGAGGACAGGAAATTGAGACGTTGTTATTTCTGTTGATAAATATCCTTGTTGTATACATTGTCATTTTGGGTAATGACAATAAAAGATGGGAGACAATACCTTATAAAATCCAAATATTATTCCTTTATGGCATCTCTGTGAGAAGAGATTTTTGTTGAAGCCACAAGAAGAACACGAACGAGATATTTTATTAGTTCGAATGGTTAAGGGAAGTTATTATAAAGGAGAAAATAAATCCATTGGTGTTTTATGGTAATTTAGAGTGAAGACAAGAGGTGATCCGGTGTAAGTGTTCACAAAGAAAAGCAATCATTTGTTGAAGAGTAATTATTTAAAAGAAAAAGAGAAATAATTGTACGTAAATTGATTACAAAGAATTTTTGATAAACATTTTTGTATAATATTTTTTCAGAGGCCATTTCTTCTTAATTTTTTTACAAGACCACATTTGGTGATGATTTGAAGAACAAGCGCTGATAGATAGACACTGTATTTGTCCATTGTAATTTGTAAGAATAAGAAAAAAAGGAAGACAAATTGCGAATGGTTGAAAGAATTTAAAGGAAAATAGTAACCTGAAATATAGCTAAAAATCCGACCCATCGAAATATAGTAGAGGAGAAAGAAGAAAATGCTAGAATGATGTCTTATTTGAAACCACAATAGCACAATATAAATTAATATCAAGGCAACAACAGCCACAAAATCCATTACTGAGAGTGAAGCACATCAATGTCACGAACTGTTTTATATAAAAGAGGAAAAAGTTACAAAAAACACACAATTTCACCCTCGATGGCATTAAAATGCAAGAAAAAAATACACTAAAAAGGATTGAGAAGTAAAAAATTTGTAGAAAATGTTTACCAACTATTTTTGGACACTTTCTTACCGATAGAGCAATCAAAAAATAAGGACTCAAGAGTGAGATCCAAGAAAATCTTTTTAAATTTTCATCATGCAAGAGCATTCACGTTGGTCAAACAGGTGGACAATTGACGGGAAAAGTACACCTGAAATCTAATGAAATCGTGTCTGAAGGTGAGGGTGAAAAAGTCTGTTGTGCTGAATGAGAAATACTGTGTAAAACTCACGCGAATAATTATCTCCATGAAATGCCATTAGTGTCCATTTGAGAGGACAGTGAACGAGCTGAAATATTTCTGAGAGTACGCGGCTCTTTTTTTGTACCGGGTAGGTTGAGCATTTTAATTAATTAGGAGGACGCGCAGAACCACGCAATTGGTGAAAAATGTACGCAGCGGCGGCGGGAGCATCTCTGGGCTCACGCCAGGCACGAAAGCAGCAGCGTCAGCAGAACAACAAGAATCGCGAGCTACTCAAGCAGGGCCTCAAAGATAAGCTCGCCTCCAAGGCGGCCGAAGCCTCCACACCCACCAAGAGTCGCCCATTTCATCAGCTTCCGCCGAATTACCTGCGAACGCCCTATGCCCAGACGCGCAAGCTGAGCGCTGGTTATGCCCAGCATGGCAGCAAAACGACGATCGGCGATGCGGGCCCGGGCAGCCCACATACGCCCCATCACGCCCACCCACACCACCAGCACTTCCATTCTTATGACACGCAGTGCCAAAAGCCGGGGGCGTCACCCGTGCCGCCCCATCATGATATCCATCGGCAGCAGCTCATCAAGTCTGCCACGGCAACCTTCCCGCTCGTGTCACGAGCCGACGCCACGCCACCCCACTCGCCTGGGCTCACGCCCATCGGTGAGCCGGCGACCTCCAACCTCCTTCTCATCATCGACCAAGCCCACCATAAGGAGGGACTCCATCCCGCCGCCGATTCCATCTTCGTCACGCCAGCCACGCCGATCGCCTCACCTGGACATGTCACGCGCCAGGGCAGTCCCACGTTTGCGCTGCAGCTGCCCATGCCGCTGGAGCGCAAATGCAGCGTCTACAGGGCGCGCAAGATGGACGCCATGGAGCCCACCGATCCCAATGCACCCACGGTCACCATTAAAGTGGATGACGTCTGCGCCATGCCCTACGCCTATGATCCACTCCTGCCCAACGGCAAGTGGTGCCCCGCCGAATATTGCGACTCGGAGCATCGGCACCTGGGCGTTTGCACCTGCGACCACATCGAGGTAAAGCATTTGTCGTCTCGACGTCAACCAGAATATTGGGGGCTCTCTATCGGATAGGAGTGAATTTCTAGAGCAAAAATGGCTAAGATCGAAGCCTAAAAAACGGTACCTATATATCGCGTCAAGGAATAAGGATTTAAGCCAGGTTTAGCTTTTGAGAATGTGAGAAAGGAAGTTAAATTGAAACACAAGATATACCTACTGGGGTAATTCTGAAAGTCATATTACGGAATGGTTATTGATTTTCATAATAAATTTACATATTGACATATTGAACTACTTGTTTGCACCTACATATCTATGTATCATGTCTTTACCGTAATCACGCAATTCTAATTACGTAACATCTTAATCTTTCATTGCAAAGGCTCAAAGACAAACATTAAGTTTCTGCATATTAAGTACAACTCAATTAAGAATTCTCTTTAATATTTTCTTTTAATATCACTGTGTTAAAAGGTGATTTCCATAATAAGAAAATTTTATAAGTGGAATCTATTAAAAATTTACAGCAAAAAATAGAACATGCAGTTGCACCAAACATGTTTGCATTTCACAGGAGGTTTCTGACCAGAAGGTTCAGCCACGTGTGCTAAGGAATAATTTAGAGATTGGCGCGATGGAAAATACATTAAAAGTTTACAACTTTTTCATTGGTTCTCCTCGTGTTCCTTTTAAGACTATTTCGTATAAGACATTTAATTGAATCTGATTGCTCTTCCGGCGATTAGCACGAATTGTTTACATGCATAATATGTACAGCCAATTAATTTCGAATGCAATCTTAAAGACTTCCTGGCGAATATGGTAAGGGGATATACCGAATATTCTTGAAATTCACTCCTAATTCGACATTCAGGTCACTTCCAACTCATGCTTCCAAGTGCTGAAGTTAAAGCCAAGGGGATTGAGAAGATCCCTATATATATACTCCATCTGATCGTATGATTAGGTATTCCTTACCCTGAGCATATATGACTATCTCCATTTGTTGCATGAAGTATAGAGCAAAAAAATTTAAAATTGTATTGATATTTACATTATTAGTGTGTTTTATGTGTTGTGTATTTGTGGCATGTCAATGAAAAATTCACCAGAGCTCCACTCGGAATTGTGGGGGTGTTTCGAGTGTATCTCTCGGGAGGGTAAATCACATTCATTGCGACCATTGCGACACATATGGTTGAAATAGACTTTTGTATAATTAAAAGAGCAGAGAAATTGCAATTTTCCTCTCAATTCGCTGGAAGTACATGAGAGGCTTGCAATTTTTTTCAAGCGGTTTTGGAGTGCAAAAAAATATGAGAAATGAACTCATATTTCCTCAATTGAGGCATTTCTTGTGCAAGACTTCAATAACTCGGGAAAGTCTCTCACTTGAAAGATGATATTGCTGGATGAGACGCGGGAAATTAACTTGCCAATTCATCATACATTTAATTTTTTCACATTTCATTGCAATTTTCATTGCATATCGAAATGAATTGACGCATTTCCTGTTATGTCGTGACTTTTTAATAAAATATTCCTTGCAGTAGCAAATTTCAATAACAGACAATATTGATTTATACCTCCAATCTCGTGTACTTTTTTATTCACACTTTGTATTATAATTTGATGCCGTGTTAATGTGAAAAAAATGTCCATGGATGGAAATTTTTACAAGGCAAAAACTGCAATATGAAGTGTCTTCCCAATGATCTTTTTTTCGCCAGTGAGAGATGAAAAAAATGTTGAAAATGAAAAAATCATGCAAATTGAGCGACAATTGAGGATATTGGGCGAAGAGGTGGACTTCCTTCTGCAAATGGGATTTTTCGCACGACTTCCCCAAGTCGAAAAGTTAAAAGTTAATGAAAAAATATCTTTTTATCATCTGTCCGTGTTAATATCTGTGTGAATTTCTCTTCAGTTCAGTCACTTATTGGAAAAGGGGTTGGTGTTAAAAATTTACCAATTAGTCTGCAATATTTATGGGTTATTTATTGATTGCCCCAGCAGTCTTTTTCCTCCACTCTAAAAAAAATAGTTGTATATATACAGCTCTAGAAATATCAAGGATGATACATTTTACAATAGTCACGAAATTATTTATTATCCTTCTCTATATAGTTATTCATTTAATTTTTAACGTTATGGAATTTGTGAATTATTAATATTCGCCACAAAAATACCCTCGTCAATTGATTCTCAATTGATGATCGTTAAAAATGCAAACAGAATATTTGTAAACAAGTATCTTTCATGCTGAAATAATCAATAGACCTGTTCATACTATCATTTATGCATTTCTGAAAGGCTTCAGCTGATATTCTCCCTCCTCCCGTCCCCCAACATGGTGCAAGCATTCATATGCCTAGCATTTCTCACCGTGCAGTGTGCTTGAAAAGTTCGTAAAAAATCATTAAAAATGTTTTCAGTTACTTAAGGACAATAAAATGTAACGATAAATGTAGGTAAAACGTAGTGAAAAAATGCAAACGTAAAAGGACAATCTTCATGCCAGAGTTAACATCCGTTGATGAGTCAGAAGGACATTGCTTTAAAATCTATAACACATTTTGTGAATAATGGTGCAAATATTATCGCAAACGACATGGATATGGGCAGAAGTGAGCAAAAGTGCCCGTTTTGTGACGAGATAGGAGAGTGATATCCGAAAGAAAATGACGTTTAAAATGCTTCTAAAAATATTTAAAGAGAAGTTCAAAAGAAAATCAAAGGACATGCTGGTGAAAAAGCATTCTAGCCTGGTGATTCACTGTAAATACGCAAAAAAGACTTCTATCACACAATCAATCGTCATGGCGAGAATGATAATGTTCTTGAGCGATATATCATCACATTTCTGATTTAAGTACCATTAAAACTCTATACAAAGCAATTATACTATCATTTTATTCTTCCATTTTTGCATTTATTTGATGACGTGAGAAACCATCATATCTCTCAGTTGAATCTCATATGCAAAAAAACGCAAAGTATAATACATAATCATCAAGAATGATGGAACCAAAGCATAAAAATTGATTGCAAAATGTAAAATAACGTTGGTTAAAAGTCAGCAAACTGTAGTCACACATTTATGAGAAATCATAAAAGGAAGAAAATCTAATCAAAAGTAAAAAAAAATACAAGAAAAAGAGAGCAAAATCAGCGAAAATGCAAGCGGCTTTGATGTTAAGGTCAAAGCAGCGGGTGGCGCGGCGGAAGAAAATGCGGAAAGGCCGAGGGGAGTTGCCCAGTAACGTTGCAACGAAAGAAATCGCACCCTTCCCACGGTATCCACCAGAATCATGGGTAGTATTATCTCGAAAGTTTTTATTTCCCCTTCTAAACACTCTATCACTCTGTCACTGATGGCTTTTTTTCGTTAACAAAACTGTCTCTCTAACACCTTTTCTTTTTCTTGAGTTCTTTTTTACTCACCCCCCACCCCCCAAACACCCTATTTCTCTTGATTTGCCATCCACATCAAATAACTCAATTTATACTTTTGCTTCAGATTTATTTTTATTACACTTTTCAAATGATTTCGTTGCCATTTCATATATTCATCTCAAATAAGGAAAGAAACATCACTTTGAGGAATACATCATGCAGAGAAATTTGTGAGAACAGAGGGAGGAAAATGTTCTCTCTGTTTTAAAGTTCATCTATTAGAGGCATTTTAAAGTAGTCAAAAAAAAATTCAACAATATTCATATAAAGCCATTTTCGATCTATATAATAGCAAAACTTTCAAGAACTTTTCGTTCGAGCCATTTGGTTTCTCCACCCCCCAAATCTATCATTTCCAATTGGATTGATTCACTGATTTTCACATCGATGAGCTTTACCCCGAATTTGAAATTCAATCAGGAGGTTTATTGAAAGTAGCTTAATTTTTAATAAATGAAGTTTCTGCTACTTAATTTTGTGCATTCACACAAAATTAATAATGGAAAAATGTGTGAAAGTTTCCAACAAAATTCCAAAGACAGAATTCAATAAACCCCTTTATTTGAAATTCAGTTTCTGTGTAAAAAAAAATTTATCACCTCTTAATTTATCATTTTGTAGTCCCTTAGTTCGATTCTCAAAAGAGAGAAAAATCTCTTCGAGAAGTTCAATTTACCTAATTTAGTTGATTTACTTTTATCTTATCACAATTCACAGTATTTTCGTGAGTCTTTTCTATAGTTTTTGGGCCTCCGAAAAGCTTTTCCCAGAAAGAAAAGAAAATGATTTTACATGAAAAAAATGAAAATTCATGTCTGATTACCAACACAATGTGATTGATCAAAAGTTTTCTTATTCTGCGCCAGTGCCTATATCTCGCGCAATGACTATAACCTCCTCTCGCATTTTTAAAGCCAAATTAAACCAAAAGATAGCACTAATAAAAAAAAACAGACAAAAAATTGTACAAAATAGATAAACTATAAAGAATACTTCACATCTCTTTCTTCTGACAGAGAAAGAATCTATTTTTCTTTAATATCATGCGATTCATCACTTATTCCTCACTGTAATTTCATTTTCCTTTTGTTAATTCAATTAGTTTTCTTAGTAAATGCGAGAAAAAAGAACAAGAATCAAGAGACGATTTTTTGTATTATCATCCAAGAAGAATTTGTATATAACAAAACAACCTTATTATTTCTTCGCTTCTACTAATATTAATCTGAAATATCTTCAGCGCTTCTAGCAAAAATTCTTCACCAACACCTTTTGAAGTAATATTAGTGACAAGAAATTTGTCTCACCCTTTTCTCTCTAATCACCCACTTTAAAGTTTATTATGTACAGAGCGTAAATAGTGAAATCAAGTAACTAAATAGATGCTTTTACAAAATGGAGCAAACAAGTAGATTGCGAAATATTTATTTATTAATAAGTGGGTAAAAGATAATCACTCACACATTCACGTAAGAAAACTAAAGGAGAAAATTTAACCCAAAAGAGCGAAGTAAGTATTTTCAAAATAATTTTAATATTGATTTTATAGCAATTTCTCCGTTTGTCTGCATGCAATGGTGTATCAGTGTTGTTGTTTATTACACTTGAACAAATAAAAATTGCTATATACATAAAACCCATGAAACATATACAAATTTTATCACATAAAATTCATCAGATACAATTTCCCCTCATTTATTTTGAATTCTTTGGGGGATTTAATATTCTTCTATATTTGAAAATGAAGGGGTAGAATTTTCCAAAACTCCAAATTACACCAATTTTCTTACGAGAGTCAGAAAATTGTTTATTCTCGTTTTGTGGTGTTTTACTTCAATGAATTATTTCTTGAGTTTATTTCATAAAATATGGATTCGAGTGTGATTAATTGAATAGAGCATAACACAAAGAAAAAATATTAGGTTTGTTGAAATAGTCGGATTTTAGGAACAATCTTAGAACGTGCTTCAAAGGGAGATTTTATGGACATCTTTAAATTGATCTTTAAAATCTCTTCAGTTTTTTTTTAAGAGCGCTTCGCTCTGAATTTCCTCAGATCTTTCTAATATCCCCCTGTTTCCAAAAGCGCTACGCGCCTTACATTGTACCTAAAATCATTTCCATGTTCTTTAAAAAGGGCAATCCCGCTGTATTCGATGATTCTAGGGGCTTTAAATATTCAAACGAATGTACATTAATCGCAAAAATCTTCTCTTGCATTAAATTTTTCAAATGCGCTGATGCAAAAATGCAATTCGGGAAAAGCGCAGCAATAACTTTCCGTCTCAAATTGTCTGGCGAAAGACGTGAGCAATTGATCGTGAGAATTCTGCTTTCTCGGCTGAATTAAACCATCACCGTTCGTTGGTAGCGTTTTGTGTTGAAATAAGTGTGGCCTGACTCAGTTGAAATTGGCGAGAATAGTGCAAGAAGGGCACAAAAGTCCTGGTGGAGCTCGAAAGTGACGAAGGTTGAAAAGTAAACAGCAAATAAAATGCTAATGTTAGGTAAATTTCAGCTATGGCACGACAGTATCGAAGAATGGGGTAAACAAGAGTATTGGTTGGGCTTGTAAAGTGTGGAATTTTCGTGTATTGCACAATTCGCGAGATCCAATTACATGTTGGAATTTTGAGGGAAAAACTCCACATGGAGACACGGATAGCCCTCAGACCAATAATCCATGACCTCGATTTTCTGTCGATTAGAATTCCCGAACACAAATTATTGATTTCATTTTACTTTCTTTTAACACCGTTTCAACACAACAGACCGCCAAAGAAAGTATCGCCAAGCCACCCATTAATGACACCCTTTGCTATAACATTTTAATTTAAGGGCGAATGGAAAGCGGCACGATTGGGGAGCCAAGAAAGTATATTATGTATTACCTATCCTATATATCAATTGCATGATTTAATAACATCTTGTGACGAAATGTGTTTTTTCTCCTTATCTGTTTCAAATTCTCTGATTGAAAATCTGCCGAGAAATCTGTTGAATTCACATGAACTCATTCACCTGTACTTTCAGTGTGCCCAAGGAAGAGCCGCATGGCTTGAACGTGGACGTCGCTGTAGTGTCCAGGAGAATACAGCGTCATGCCACAGAAGATGGGTCAAGAGGAATCGAGTAATTGTTCATAATAATTGCATTTGAAATTTCTAAACCAAAATCCCATTAACTAAAATGTTAATTTTTTTCGTTTTTCGTGACTCGCAGGTTCACGACTCCTCCATTGGCGGATCATCGGACGACGATGACCTCCTTGGTGTTCTTCAGGGTCCGAGTTCCTTCGCCAATGCATTCCTCTACGTGGGTCTCGGAACGGTGGCCATCGGCCTCGTGATATCGTTCGTAGGGACTGGCGAAAAGGGATTCAAAACAGTCGAATTGCGACTCATTGGACCATCTCTAATAGGTTTTCACTCATTTTTACCATTAAATAATTATTTTGAAAAGGTTTTCATCACCGAGCTGGTTTAAATATTTATTCCACTATATTAAAAATGATGTTAAATTAATAATTTACCACTGGATGCAAAAACTTTTAATTTTGCTGATAGCATTTTAAATTCAATATCCGTTTTAATTTTATCAATTATGGATCACAATATTAATTAGCAGAGGCTGCAAATCACGTAAAACATTTTGGGGCTATAAGATAGATTGTTGATTGTACTAAATATAAGAGTTAGGTAGCTTAATAAAAAGTTTCAAGAAAGAGCAGATGGGAATTTTGGTAATGTAGAAAGTTTTAAAGACTTGAGCATAAACAATGCGGAAAGTTGGAATTTTCTCACTTGCAAGTATCAAGCTGAATTATAAGTTATTTAAGGTCACTAGCATAGATCCGGGAGACAATTTCAATTATTTTTCAAGAAAATAATCTTTTAAATTTTCTCGGAAAAACATTTTAGAACATTCAGTGGAAATAGTAAGGGGATTATTAGGATGAAAATTCATTACAAAACTTCTAATAATAATTTTATTCCCTGTCTTTCAGGTATTGGTTTAATTTGCTGTATTCTGCGGATATTGTTTTGTGTTTGTCCATCAAATTGTTTATCAAGCCGACGAAATGTGGAGAAGAAAAATGCCAAAATTGATGCTGATCACACAACATCACTTTTACGAAGTGATAAAAGAGTGCAAATTGCCCGCGGAGGCAATTCGCAGGTGAGTACCATCGGTAGCCCAAAGTCCTCAAGAAACCTCATTAAAACATAATGATATTTTTCTTTGCAGACCAAATTGCATAAATCAATGTCGAAATCCCACAGTAAAACGATAGAAGGGATGGAAGCTCTTCGTCATCTCGCGACAACGTCATTGTTGCTTCAAACAGAGCCAAAGGTATCATCGAATAGAATTGTTCCTGTTATTCAGGAGCCAGAGAAGACAGAAGGTGAGTCAATCAGGGCCTTTAGTTATAAATGACTCTCTTCCATGCTTGGCCACCATAAATCTCCGCAAGACGTGGGGGCTATTTAGGCAAATTCAAGCTTTAAATTATGTTCAAAGCAGATAAATGTATGCCTCCAGCATTAGAGCAAATGCAGACGCGCACCTCCTAATTGGAAATTATTAATGAGGAGAGCAATTTTCTCCCATTAACCCGAATAAGAGCCTCGCAATCTCATGCTTTTTGCAACACCTCTGTGGCTGTTGCATTAAAATAATTGCTCACATGGTGGTCAATGTTGCACCCATCAATTATTTAATTAACACAGCCAGTTCACCCCAGCGTGGGATCTCGCAAAAACTCTGCACTTTCACTCTCATCCCTTGGATTTATTGCTCTCAGCATGAATTGTCTGGTGCTTGAGTTTTTCATGACAAAATGTGGTTTTAAACATTAAATTCAATAGACAGGCCGATTGACCGTTTATCCGTCTGTCCGTCTAGCCAAAGAATTTTGGTTTTTGGCAAATCTATATAAATAAAAGAAAACTGCAAGATGGCGCTATAGTCGACAACTTTCAACCCTTGAAACCGCCATTTTGAAAAAGGTCGTAATATTCTTTTTTAAATATCTCTAAGAAAATTTGATGGATTTTCTTGAAATTTTAATATGACCTAGATGGGATCAAGACGTTTCCAAAGATTATCAACTTAAGTCTCTGCATAAACCTATGCAGATAGAAAAACCAGTTCAAGCCCTAATTGTTCGATCTTGGTCATCATGAAATACTTTTCGAACCTTGAAAATTTCCAGAAAATTCCCATAAATATGTGAAACTTTCATGAAATTTTGGAAAATTACCACGTTTTACTTTCTCTCAGTAGACGCGCCGCTGGAAATGCACAATATCGACTCCCACAGCGTGGACTTGTGCAATCTCTCGGATGACCACGGGTCCAGCAGTAGCGACGAGGCGGAGGGCGCCTGCGGCGGCACGGATGCCATTCTGCTGGGCGACACGGTTTCAAGTGCACACCGTGATGCGGCGGATGTGCCGAGCCTGCGACTGAGCAAGCTGCATCGGCAGCGAACGCGTGGCAATCAGCCAATAATGGATGTTACTCTTCCGGGAGATGTGGCCGAGGCGGAAACATGTCTGATGACGCTGTCTCCACCCGCCACGGCGACCTCGCGACTCATA
This sequence comes from Phlebotomus perniciosus, assembly GCA_918844115.2. Taxonomy (NCBI): domain Eukaryota; kingdom Metazoa; phylum Arthropoda; class Insecta; order Diptera; family Psychodidae; genus Phlebotomus; species Phlebotomus perniciosus. The sequence continues at coordinate 25,311 of CAKKOB020000484.1, read as the reverse complement.
TCGCCGCCGCTCAATCCACACCTCAAGAGTCGCTACCCAAGTCCGCTACAGCCACCGCCCAGTGAACAATCAGTGACGAATTTAACTTCCATCACCCTTCCGACATTGCCAGGTGAAGCTGAATTAGTTCTTAGTCCCTCAAAACTCGGTCAGTGATGTGCAATCATACGATTAATCCATATACTCTTCAACGTGAGCAATTCTCACGCGCCACGATGCCACCGAGCATTCAGGCGAATTGCTCCCGGATGGGGAGTTCGTTGTTAGGACAAGTTATGTGAGTTGTGTCGTTTTGGAATTGCGAAAGAATTTAGATGAGAGATGATGCTAATAAATAAATCTTATATTTAATTTTGCAATGTGGATATATATTGAAGAAAAAAAAATTGCTGCTCCTTATAGATAATAAGAGAAAAAAATGTAAAGATTTTTAAGACATGAGAAAAAAACCCAGAATGTTACAATTAATGTGAGGAATACGAACTGCATTTCGAGGCGAACGAACTGTTTCGATTTCTTCCCCTCGTTTGAGAAAGACAACAACAAGAAAAAATTCTACCAATTTTTCACCCCAAGAATTTGTGATAATTTTTCCATTCACTATATTTACTTCTTCCCCCCAAAAAAATTTCTTTCCCCACTCTCACAGAACTTTTCCGATTTTCTGCAAGATTCCAAAGTGAAGATAAAAACGCAACATCAACTAGAAACCCACTGATAAATGCATGAAATAAGGTAAAAAACTACCCGAAAAAAACTATTATACATCAAAATAAACTTCTTTTTCATTAAAAGACAAAATAGAAGTAAAATCTCTACTTTTAAAGCCCCCAAATTGTACCTTAAAAACATGGAAAAACTCTCTAATCTATGTGTTTTTCAGACATATCTTTGTATTCATGATTTCAATTTTTAAACTCTATATTTATCATAAAAGGTCATATATTTTTATTTTATAATATAAAAATAGAGAGAAAGAAATGAGAAAAAATATATATTTAATTTATTAGAGACAATTCAAAATGGAGAAAAAAAACAATGTAGAAACCCTGAAAATTGAAAGTAAAGGATGACGTAATTCTGAAAATGTATTTTCATCGCATTCATCCTTAATCTACAATCTACATTTTCAGGATTTTCTCAACTCTGCTACAAAAAACTCACATCTACGACTTTAAAAGTGAATTTAGTAGCAAATTCTTCCTTCCTGGTCTCAGGACACCCTTAGAATTCTTATCAGCTTTACGGATTACCTTGAGTTCTGGCGGACGATGACAAACTTCTCCAAACTTGACGACATCCTTCTTGATAAAGCGATTATCGGATTCCTGCTCCTCCTTCTTCAGCGTTTCCCGCTTCTCTTTCTTCAACTTCTTCTTCACATTGAATTTCATCATTTTGCTCTGAGTGGGAGCCCCCTTAGCGTCCACTTGTCGCTTCTTCACCTCCACTCCGCTATCCTTCCGGACAATATCAACATTGTATTTGGCCTCATAGTGGGCCTCCTTCAGGCCTTGCTGTGTCGCTTTGTTCACGCGTCGCAGAAAGTCTCGGGCAGTCTCCCCCTTGAATGGCTTATGTTCCGGCGCTGACTTGAACACCCGAGGGTGTTCCGTGCTGTTCTTATGCTTTCTCGGCTTCGGGACGTCTTCAATTCCGTTGTTTTGTCGGAAATTTCCAGACTTGGCCGCCTCCTTCAGTTTAATAAATTGAGCCGTGGCGCGTGAAATGGGCTGCTCATTGATGTTTCGAGGAGGATGATCAATTTTATCCTTAATTCTGAGAGAATAAAAAGAATAAGGAAATTGTAAACAAAAACAAGGGAACACGTTTTTCTCGGCTCACTTGAGAAATCTCTCGCGATTCTTCTTTATCGGATCAATAATGCCACGATGACGCTTTGCCGGGATTTTTCTGCCCATTTTTCACAAAATCACTTATATTTTCACCCAATTTTCTGATGAAAAAGCGTGGAAATCTCGCACAAACCACGAGTTTGTTTTGGCAAAACGTGAGGTTATGTCGATTTGTTTACATCGTGCAACGCCTCTACCGGGCAGGAGATAAACTGAAGCGTGAAAATTGTTCCCACGTCATGCAAAGGCAGCCACACGAAGAGTATTTTTTAGTTAGAAAGTGATGAAAAGCACAATTTTCCTAGTTGTTGCGGTGTTAATTTGTAGATCAAGAGCCTGGGATACAGTGGAATTGGAAATATTTGATCTTGTTGAGGATATTAATGAAAATTTCTACACTTTGCTCGGCATCTCTCAGGTGAGTTGGTTAACACGTCGGAGACAGATTTTTTCTCAGGAGATTTACACGCACTTCCGGATGTTTTTCAGAATGCCACGACGTATGAGGTGAAACGAGCCTTCCGCACCCTCTCAGTGGTGCTTCATCCGGACAAGAGTACAGCTGAGGATGCCAATGAGAAGTTCCGGAACCTCGTCGCTGTCTACGAGGTTCTCAAGGATCCGGAGAAGCGAGAGAAGTATGACAAGGTCCTCAGAGATGGTCTGCCCAATTGGAAGTCCGGGCTCTACTACTATCGACGCTTCCGGAAGATGGGCATCGCAGAGATGGTGTCGATTCTCTCGCTAATACTCACAGTGAGCCAATACCTGATCTCCTGGGCAGTGTACTTCGAGAAGAAGTACACGGCAGAGCAGATTCTGGGTACGAAGATCAAGAAGATTCAGAAAAAGCAGAAAGGCACCATCGACATGGACAGAATACTGCAGGAGATACCCAAGCCCAGCATCTTCCAGCTGCTACCCTTCCAGATCCCCCTCTTCATCTGGCGCTTTCCCAGCAAAATGAAGCAGACATACAGGGAGTACCGCGAGGTAAGACAGCAACAGTTGGAGGAAGAGGAGCGAGAGCAGGAAGAAGAAAAACGTCAGCAAGAGATGGTGGAAAAGGCCCACAAGAAGAAGGAGGAGGCAAAGGGGTTGAGAAAGCGAAAAGCTTACGTTGTGCCGGAAAAGACGGACGAAGAGCTCTCAGGGTATACCAATGTGATGTCCAAGGTCACTCCAGAAGGTCAAGTGCGTCCTGTACATCATGTTCAGGTAAGAGAATCAAGATTTCTATGAAGTTTTTTCAATTTCTAAAATATTTTGTTTGTTTAGGCCCCCATTTCCGGTGGATTATGGACGGATGATGACTTAAATGAGCTGGTACGTCTGGTGAAGAAGTATCCAGGCGGCACACCAGATCGCTGGGAGACAATAGCCAATGCAATGAATCGATCAATCCCTGAGGTGACCTTTATGGCGGCTAAACTCAAGGATAATCCTCTGAAGGCCTCGAACAACACGGAAACTGAAGACTTTGTGCACACCAAGGTGAAACAGAAGACTCAGGATGGGAATCAGTTGATTATCCCAGTGACCAATTGGAGTCAGCAGCAACAGCAGACCCTCGAGGCGGCGATTGTGAAGTTTCCCAAGGGCGGTGTGGGTGATCGATGGCAGAAGATTGCCAACTGTGTCCCTGGCAAGGGTCGTGAGGAGTGCATGGCGAGGTATAAGTACCTCGTGGAGTTGGTGAAGAAGCAGCGAGAGGATACAGCACCTCCCGAGGAAGCAGCACCTGAGGAGCCCGAAACAGTGGAGGTGGAAGAAGTGGAGACAGTGGAGGAGCCCCCGGAGGAGGAGGAAGAGGAGGTGGAGTTACCCAAGCCAAAAGGACGAAATCGACGGAAGGAGAGGAAGAGATTGGCGGAATTGACTCTGGAGGAGTACGAAGAGTATGATAAATAAATTGCCACATACAGAGAGAAGAGATGTTTGCCCCGCGCGTCACATGAGGTGAGTCGTTTTTTGAACATTTTATCGACCGTCGAGGAGTCTGCGCAGACTCCTGGCCAAAATTCCTCGTCGTCGTCTCTTTTTTTATTGTCCAACACCCCCCGAAGACGAAAAGTCAGAACCGAAGGGAGGGAGAGAGAGAAAAAAACAAGGAGCACGCAAAAGTGGAGACAGGAGGACAAAGTGGTGGAAAATCTTTGTGAAAAAACAGCCAGAGACGCCAGAGACTTATTAATGGTGATCCTGAGACGGTAGGGAGTGCATTTGTGACTGTTTTAGGGGTGTTTTCTCCAAGGTTTTTTTTGTGGGCGCGCACGCGAGAGAGAGAAAAAGGGGGCGCGCACAGGGAGTCTGTGACAGAGAATGTTGAGCTGCACGAGTGACATCCTGACACTCGTGAAATGTTTCCTTCTCGACACCTGATTGCCACAAGTACAGCCCTGGGAGCTGTTGCAATTGCTGATATCGTGAGTATCAACCTGGCTGGCACACCGTCGCCCCCACGAATGCCCATCACTCACGCCGAGAATCTCCCCAAGGTGTCTGGGCGCTACTGCGAGGGTGGACATCGATGCTCCGCCCCCAAGGAATGCTGCGCCCAGGGCTGCTGCTACCTGTACGCCCCGCCGAGTCCACCGCGCTCGGTGCCTCCGGCGGCGGATCACGTGCTGAATCTCTTCTTCATCAATCACTGGTACTTCTGGTGTCTCGTGCTGGCCATCATCCTGGCTCTGCTGTGCGCTTGTTCTCTGTGGAAGAAGCGCAGACAGTTATGCGGATGGGGCGTCTCCGGAGCTGGCCACAGCACCCATTCAGAAGGTACCCCCCCCCTCCTTTTCGTCAGTGGCATCATCCCTCGCGCTTTATCTTTAATCCCCCTCGGGATACGATTAATTTGGAATTTCTATTGATGAAATATTTAAAAGTTCGCTTCGTTGGCAAATGAATTAATTATTAGACGCGCGTCTGGAAATATTTTATGTTTGCCCGAAAATGTCCCTAATTGGCAGCATATTTCATTTATTTATCTGCACATCTGAGAGCGTTAAATTTTTCAGTGAATAAATTTGTCACCTGGCCAAATACAGAGTGCGGCATCAGTGATGATTGAATGAAATCTAATTTGTCTAATTTATTATCTCAATTAGACACACTATTGATTAGTTTCCTTCTGGAATGTATTTATCTTACTGATCCAATTTTACGCATTAACTGCGCAGAATTTCTACTTTAATCTTGGAAAACAAGTCTTTGGATTTTTTTTGTGGATTAAAAAATTACTCATTGGTCGTTTGTAGCGTTTCCAAGAGTGATACACTAGATGAAAATTGTACAATTCCTTTTAATTCAAAGGCATTTCCCTTCGTGCACAAAACATGACACGATAAATTATACAATTCAACTGTAGGTATAGAAATGACTAAAAAGTAAAAGTTAAAGAAGTCACTTTTTACTGGTCAAGGTCACTTCAATGCCATTTAGAATGTTCTTTTTGCAAATTATATGCTTTTCAGAATATTTTTACCCATTAATTATCCCTCATGCGCATCCATCAAGGTTCTCCCCTTTCGAACTTGTGGAACTGCAATAAAAATTTCCCACACAGGTGATTCCGCGGGCTCGTGCTACGCCCCGCCTCAGTACAGTCGCTGCAGTTCCTTCCATCACGCTCCGCCACCCTATACGGAAGTCACCTCGAAGCCCGATCTGTATCCGCTCGTGTTCTCCTGCAATGGCGACAGCGGCAAGAATGGCGCCAACTACCTCATGGTGCAGTACTTCCGCAACTACATTGTGAGACCACTGGGCAGCATCTCGGCCACCAGCACTGTGGACTCGCTCAGTTCCAGCTTCATCTGCACGGTGAATGAGGCCAACAGCCTCGTACCGCCACCCTATTCACGCGCCGCCAGCCCGGACGCCACCACAACTATCTCCATCAATAGATCCTTCCCGCGTTCAGCCTCACAGCACGCCACATTCGCAGCGGATCCGCACCACCTGCGATCCGCCAACTCCGTACCCGGCGTGCTGAGCTGCGGCCAACCGGGAGCGTCCGCCACCAGCGAGGATGGATCCACACCGTGCCTGCGCTACTCAGACAGCACAAACTTCCCCTACCTCTCGGGCGGATCGCAGCACCAGCCGTCGCCCGGCACCGTGACGCTCAACATCTCCCAGAGTGAGCACCACATCCAGGCGCTGGGCGCCGGACAGGATCTGGCCACGAGTGCCGCCAATGCGGTCAGCAACAATGTCCTCTGCAGCCCCTCGGGTGAGTCTCCCTCTAAATTCCTCTCATTCCTAAAAATTTACTCCAAAATTAGGGCTCAGTATGCTGGAACTGAGTCAAGTCAAAGTGGTTTATCTGCGGTTGGCCCCTTCTTAATCAGCTAATTTATTCATTGAATTGATATATTTTTTTTCCAAACATTATCGCTAACAGTGATTAATCTTAATCAGATGATTCAGAAGACCTTATAGTTTTAAAAATTTTCTATAGAAGCAAAAGAAACATCCTGGCCAGATTAATCTGAATACTCAAGTTCTCTGATTTGGTGTTTCTAAAATTCATTTAATTCCTTTCTGTTGATTGAAGAAGACTTTAGGGTGGAATAATCACTAAAGACCATTTTCCTTACTTATATCTTAGAACTTAGACATAAATGCAAAAAGTTTACTTACAAAATGCGACTTCATACGACTTGCAAGATATTTTTGTTTTGATTTGATTGATCCTCCAAGAAGAGTAATTACAGGAGCATTTTTGCCACAATTTGCAAAAAATTTGCTGGGAAGAGACTCTATGAAAGACTTGGCGATTTGATTAAAGAGATTTGATGAAAATTCGCAGAGAACAACCTGTAAAAATGACGAGGCCATAAGTGGTAAAACTTTTCAACAGAGAAACCACTTATGGCCACCTCCAATTAAAAAAAAAAACAATGAAAAATCACATATTTCTTGTGATTCTTAGCGAAATTGAACGAAAACCCATTAAGTAAGTATACCTACAAGTAGAATAAATTACAAGAATATCAAATCAAAAGACTCTTTCCATTCTATTAGATGGAAATAGTCGGAATCGCATTGTTTTTAAACTTATTCAAAGGATATTAGTGCACAAATTGCGATTGATTTAAGCTGGTCATTAGTGGTGAACCCACCCTAGTTTAGAGAAGCTCAAAATTTAAAACTAAATTTAACTTACAATGAATCACAACCCCTAAGCCAAGCAGCAATAATCTTATGATGTGGTCCAAAAATTACCTGATTTTTTTTTGCCATTTATGATTGGTTTGAATTGAAACATATTCCCAAGTCTGCCAATTCATCAAATGAATACCATATGAATAGAGAGCTTCTCAAAAAAGGATTCTTAGCTCATGGAGCATTGCCAAGCAATTCAAATTTCAACCACATTGACTTTATTCATAGAATTCCATGCATAAAAGTTGCATATTCCACATAATATCACTTTTCTATATACATAAGCGGTTTTTTTGCAAGACATATTATTCGGTTTATTGAAAACCAAACATAATAAAGAGTACCTATCGTGAAATTTGATAGTCATCATCATCATAGAGAGTTTCTCCTTCAACATTTGCATTTAATTTAGTGAGAGTGGTTCTTTTGATGAAATTCTTCATATCTGACGAGGTCACGTAGGAAACGTAAAAGCGGTCGGGAGTTTTGGAGAAGGAAGGGGAGGAATAGAACGAAAAGAGACTTTAAGATGTATTTCTCTCTTTGCAGGACAATCTGTGCCTGTGTCGGGATCTGCTGAGAATTTCCATCACAACTACGAAGACTTGAGTGCCCTGAGACGGAATCTGGAGAAATGCTGTCACATCTTGCAAAAGCAACACCCGCCCGGAAAATTCCCCCTGACGCCGGGTGACAAATCCCCGAGTGCCCTAGAGGCGGGCTCTGAACACTATGAGGGTCTCAGGACGTTCGTCAACTCCAACATGGACTCGGCCGTGTCGAGTTTGACCAATATCGAGAGTCCCATGTCGCCCCCTCAGGCCATCAGTCCCACTGACGAAGTGCGGGAGTTGTTGGAGCAGATCAAGCAGCTGCAGAGCACAACGGCGGGTCTTGAGGCGATTGAGGGCGGATCCAGGGATGATCGGAGAACTGGATCCCGTGATTCAGGACGCAATCCCGACAGGGTTGTGACTCCAGAGACATACACCGTGGGCGGCGGCGGCGCAAGAAGGAGTTTATTCGGTAAGTCTACGAAGTCCGCGTATATTCCCTTCTCGTCGGTGAGGGAGACAACACAGCGCAGTCCCACGAATCAGCGTCCCACAAGCTTCCTCATCCTTGCCAAGGGCTATCCGTACTCGGGCAAGAGGGGTTGGGTGTCGCGATCGGCACCCACGACGCCGGGCACGGCCCTGCCAACGACAAATCAACTCACCGAGGATAGTCCCCTCCTCGATGAGCACGACGAAGAGGAGCAGAACGTGTAAGCACCCCACATTCCTTGTCCCAGCGCCCTCCCCCCCCCCATTTTGCTCTTCGACATTACATTTTTAATTATTAATTAATACTGTATCAATGTGACAATGTAGCCACTTTTCGCCCCCTCCATTCCCCCCTTTATCTGACTATCTAATCTCTCTCTCTCTAAATGATCCGGGACAGTCCTCAATATTACCCCTATATGCGTCCAAGATTTGTTTCTTTGCAAACCTCAGCGGCAATTAGCTTGGTTTCTTCCGCCAAAAAAAGATATTATACCTACTTTAATTAAATGGATTTTTCCTATATATACGGCATACAGTGGTCAGCAGAAGACTGCACACACTTGTTAGAAATTTATTTAAATATTTAGATTAGTTTGAAGCGCACAATAGATAATTGACGGATTTTGTGCGAATATTGTACGAATGTTAGTTACTAAAAGAGAGAGAAGCGTATGATTTTCGTCATGAGAGTAAAGAGATGCAATTATCACTTTTTAGTGGAGGCGCCGAGTTATTTTGACAATATTTTACCCCGGGCAATGAAATATCGCCTTTTGCATTTTGTAAAAGAACAAGAAAACAAGTTGTTTTTAATAAGTTAAGTTAAATCATTTATTTTTTTGGCACAAATATTACACCTAAAATATTTGAATATGTTCGCATTCTTCTGCTACCCACTGTTAATCTCATTTTAAAAATAATTCTGTCGGTAAGATTGTGTAATATTTAAAGGGTATAATTCATTAGTTAACAAAATATGTATAATAAAAAATGAGTAAAAGTAAAAAAAAACCTGTTAAAGATATTAAGGATTGCATACTTAAAGCCACAAACTGTATTGATGAAAAAATATTTACGTGCAACTTAGTAAATAAGAATTTTTTTGCTTCAATATCCCCCGTCTCCTCGAAAGTATAAACACAACAGAGCCCCAAAACAGAAGGATGATAAAAAACATGAGAATATGATATAAGCAGAAGAAATGATGAAAAAGTGTAATAAAAAAAGTAACTTGTAATAAAAATTGCATTCCGGAAGCACTTCCTTAGATAGAGGCTTTACATAAAATAAAAATTGTCTCGGAATTGAATAATAAAACTATTGTACGAATTGCAATAATATTATCAATACTTTGTCAGTATATTCTAATTAGTTTTTTTTTGTCGTTTGACATTATCAATTTCTAGTATTTCCATGAAAATGGGAAATTGGAGCTTTATAAAAGAGCTGAAAATCGAATTGTTTGTTTAATCAGTTGCAATGCGTCTACTTGTGGTTGTCTTCTGCCTCCTGCTTCTATCCAGGAGTTCTCTTTTGTACCCAATCGGAGTGAGAGTGAGGGCAAAAAGACAAGATATTTCTCAAATGCAGCCTTGGATGGAGTTGGGAATGAAATACGGATGTCAAGGTGAGAAAATTTACTCGGAATCATTTATCTGAAGTTAGCTAAAACTCAACCAAAAGTAGGTTTGTGTCTCGGTTAACACAAGGTCTCAGCTAAATTTGTGTGTATTTGTGTCTCCGCTACGGAAATACGAGTTAAAAGCCCTTTTCCATGGATATGGTGTAAATAATTAATTATACCTAAATTAAAAAAAAATGTGTACTTATGTTTGAAGGACATACACCGATTCCTAAAAGTACTGTTGTTTTAGGCAATTTTTAATTTAAAAACGTGTTATTTTAAGTTAAATTTAATATTTCTCCTAGCCAAATAAGAGTAAGAGAGTCTTCCATACAGAGGAAGAAGTGGATTTAGACCTCCAAAGCGAACCAGAAGTCGATGTCTTGGATCAGCAAGAGGAGGCTCTGATTCATGAAAGGTGCTCCACTGCTGGCGCTGTGTTGGACAGCGTATTAAAAATAATAGGTGGGAACATCAATCTTGCTCTTAAAAAGCAAGTAAAATGTCAAGACTGTCTGGATAGTCTCTCTGATGGGAAAGGTAAGATGGATTCATTGCTGCTGTCTGAGAATGTTCCTAATCACCCCTCAGAATTCATGCAAGACATATGCGGAGAATGTGAGACTTATTTTAGGAACGGTGTCTCAACAGGTAATGAGTTCATCTTGGACCTTAAGATTGCTGATATGGTCAATAGGCCCTTTTGTTGATTTATGAAGAGATATTCTTTTTAGCAAATTTTTTGTTTTCCTACTTATAAAAGTAGTTAAAAACTAAAAAGAACAGCTTCGTTTCATAAATCAACTTGTCAAAAAGGCCTATTATTGCTATTCATAGGACTATTTATAGCGAAGACACAAACCTCAACTTAATTTACATTTGACCTGACATTAGCCGATACACAAACCTATTTTTAACTGAGTTTAGGATAATTTGTAATGTTTTCTCGCGTTAAATAATGAACAAAGAGTGATTTGATGTCGCTTTCAGGTTCCCAGGATGTCCTGATGCCAATGGCCATGGAAGCGATGGAACTGGCAGCTGAACAATTCGGCCCTGGCTCGAGTTAAAGAGTTTTTTGTCGAATTTTACTGTGTCAGAGAATTAAAAGAAAATGCCGAGTAACTCTTAATGTAGTCAATTGTGCTAGCTTTGGGGAAGTCGTAAGTGGCTTCCGGGGGTGGATCACAAAGAATAATCCCCGCTGGGGCTTCCTGAGGCTCATGGAGCTTCAAGTAATACGAAGAATACGTCACGGTAGGAATAGAAATGGGATTAGGTGGAACTTCCTCTGTCTCTGGGAAGGTAACGCCTTTCCGGCAAGTGTCCAGACTTCCTCCCACCCTTGCAACATCCCTCGGGGGGATTTTCTTCCCATCCGTGTGCTGCCTGGTGTGTCTGATAAGGGCGGACGATTGATTGAATTTATCTCCACAAAATTTACACGCGAAGGGCTTCTCGCCCGTGTGAATGCGGAAGTGACACGTGAGATTGGAGCTACTGGAGAATTCCTTACCGCATTCTGAACACCTGTGTCGCTTCTCGCCCACGTGAACCGTCTTGATGTGGAGATTCAGGTAAGAGGTCTTGTAGAAAGCCTTATTGCAAACTTTGCACACGTGAGTCTTCACGCCGCTGTGAGTGCCCGCGTGACTCGTGAGCTCTCCGGCGGACTTGAAGGCCTTCGGACAGAGATTGCAGGTGAAATTCCTCTCCACGGAGTGAGTTCTCTGATGGGCGTGAAGATTGCTGGACGTTGTGAACATTTTGCTGCAGATCTCACACTGATATCGCCTCTCGCGAGTATGAGTTCGCATGTGAAGGTGCAAATTTCCAGCTTGAGCGAACCTCTTCTTGCAGAGCTGGAGAGCAAAGATAAATGATCAGGAAACTTAGGGATCAATTTTGGGAAGATTTACTCACTGGACACTCGAATGGCTTCACTCCTGTGTGAGTTCGCAGATGAGCAGTCAAATATCCATTGTATTGGAATGTTTTTCCACATTTGAAGCACTTTTGGGGTTCTCTGGGACCAGCAGATCTCCTTCTTCTCCCACCAGACTTGCTTTTACTTCCACTTTCCTCAAACTCCGGCATTAGACTAGCTATTGAGTATGAATCTCTCTTTACAGGAGTTGTTTTAACCACTCTGGCTGCTTTTTTCTCTGTCTCTTCTTTCCTTTTATCCTCCTGACCCTCCTGGCCAGTATCACAGGATTTCTTGAGACACTCTTTGAAGTAGTAATCGGAGGATTCACAGACTATTTTGAATTTATACGCATTCTCCAGTCGATGAAGGCAGTTGTAGCAGATAAAGCCAGGAAGCTTATCATCCTGAGATACCTGGACACCAGCAAACCCAACAAAAGGTCAGTAATTAAGGAAGAAAAGAGAATTCAGGAAAAACTCACCTGGATATTAGCGAAAGACTGAAACATTTCCAGAGGCGATATTCCTTGCCTGCTGCTCTTTGCGAACAGAGATCGCAACTTACCCTTGTCCTCCAGGCACGAACGACAAATCTTGGAGGACTTTGGATACATTTGCTTTGGTTTCCTAGTAAAATTTAGAGACAGAAACAAACTATGGAAATTCTAGGAGCGAATGTTTTGATTTTGTGATTCGAGGGGTTAATAGCGAAAAATTCAACTTGCATGCCAGAACGAAAAGCCAAATCCAATGCAAATTACAAATTTTCTTTGATAAATTATATTTTTCAGAGGAGAAATATTTTTTTTAACATTTTATCGATCCCGAGATAAGACACCAGCAGCAATAAAAACTCCAAATATTTTTTTCTTACTATTATTATTAAAATAGTAGCAAACCATACCAATTTATTACTCATTACACTGTTATATATAATTACTTATAAATTATGTATTGATTATTTTGGTAAAAAATGGTTAATTACTGTTTTTTTGTTGTTGTGTGAAATATGTACTTCATTTTAAATATTACGCTTAGTGCTTAGTAAAGTTTCCTTCTTCTTCATCTTTTAAATAATAAAAAATACTCCCTATAAAAATGTCCAGTGCCATTCTAAATTGCACAATTTCACCTTCTTCTCCTCCATTCCTAACTTATATTCCTCGCGATGGCACTTTTACCTCTCAATTTCTCTTTCTATAAAAATCACGCACTAAGATTTCTATTCCTGCCCATAAAATCTAGCAAAATACGAATGTTTTTCGACTTGTGTGTGCGCGCTTTTCGTCATGCTTACATTTTCTTGTTTCCTTGTCTAAATATATGCATATAAATCTACATTTATGTAAAATGTTTCAATCCTCACACAATTTTTTACTTTTAGCGCTGATTTATTTGCAAAAATACTGCATCACTTGGACAAAATACTAAACAATTACAGTGGAATCACTTTTTTGAGAAAAGAAAAATCAATAATATGGAAATTAGCGCTTAAATTAAATCTAAAGCAAAAGATTATACAATTTGAAAAAAAAATATTCTACAAAAAAAATCAACAAAACATCTCATTGAAAGGAAATGCAGAGAAAATAGAATGTCGAAGGTACAAAGAAAAGGCGGCTAAAACAATGATTAATTTCTCCATGAGAAGCACCTAAAATACACAATTTCTATAATATGGATTCAATCTTCTTCTTCTTTTTTTTCCTTAAGCGAAAAAAAAATACGCGACGGGCGACAAAAAGGGGATATAAAGTACTCTAATGGGAATTCGTTTCGACACTATCCATATTTGGAATGTAGTCCATCGCCATCAGGCAGGCGAACACTGTCATGACCATCTTGGGCTTCACCTCCGTGATATCCTCCGGAAGTGCGTAAACGCGAGCACCGATCTTTCTCGCCATCGACACTGCGTACTTGGCATTCGCCAAATTGTCCTGCAACAGATAATAAAGAAAAAGTCGTTAGGACATTTAAAAAAGTGATGATAATCTGTTGATAGAACTATTTACGAAGAAAAATTGCAAATAAAAACAAAAAAAACGTATTTTATGTATCAAATTTGATACAACGTGAAATTTACCTCTTCTGTTCCTCCTTGTCTGACCAAATCATAGTTGATGCTTCCCGTCTTGATGGAATCAATGAGATCAATGACAACAATTGCATCTGATATCTTCGTGTCTTGGAAGCTCCTGAGACTTGAGCTCTTCCCGGCGCTCTGCAGCTTCTGATTCACCCACTGGACGATCTCCTTCTCAATGATCGGATTTCCCGTGTTGGCCAATCGCGACAGAATCGACAGTGTATAGGCTCGCATCAGCTGCCAAATAAGTGCTGCCGAGAAGAGATAAGTTCAATTACTCATTGTGACTCATTTCCCATGAAACAGTAAGAAAAAAACCTAACAGCTCAGACAATTTTCCAAGGAGTTGAGAAAATCACGAGTTATTAGATAAATATTTTATCAAGAGCTGATTGAGTATCTTCTCAAGAACATGTGTTTAATGTGAAAAAAGTCTATTTTTTTTCACACCTTTCCTCAGACTCTTTTATCTCTCCTCCGGCACAGAGTGAGGGAAACGGAAGAAAAATATCAACTTCCTGCTAAATGAACATCTTGCAATTGGTAGCTCACAGTAATTGAGCGAGAGAGAGAGGCAAGAAAATGTGTTTACAACACACAAAAGATAAATTAGCAAGTGAATTTATGCAAAATTTCTTGACATTCAAATGAGTCATTGATTAAAAAGAAACATTTTCTCTCGAATCATCCAACATCTCTCGCTTGCTTCTTCATTCACGTTTTTTTATTTTTTTACAAGAGAAGCTCATTTTCTCTCTGGGAAATGCATAAATAATCACAAATCCCAGACGATTCAACCAATTCAACACCAAAAAAATATTCATGTGATTGAAAACTGAATTGAAAATGAAGGTAAGAAAATTATTAAAATATTTTCCATTTGACTAAATTGTTAAGTTTTTCAGTAAAAGCCCTTTAAATATGCATAAAAACGTTGTTCAACAAATTAGGGTCTATTTGAAATGCAAAAACATATTGATTAACCCTTGAGTGGCCACACAAAACAGATATTGCGTTTTCAAGTATTTCAAAACCTAATTTATTGTGATTGGAAACAAAAACAAACACTCACCAAGAGTCAATGTCGCATTGCCATCACTGATATCCTGTCCAGCAACACCAACCAGCGAGAATTTGAGCTGTTTGCCCAACTCAACGGCATAATTGCAATTCTCCAGCTTCTCCATGAACTTCCTCAGTGGCGTAAATTTCTTATGCACCCGATTCCAATTCACAATTCCCGGCCTGATGATGTCGCACAATTGGAAGATGACTAGACCATCGGCCAAATCTGAATACAGCCAATTCACATGTGGCGCCACTCCCATTGAATTCATCCAGTTCCGGTATGCTGTGAAAGGCCGCCGGGAGAGACACAAGTGAAACAGGTGAGACACACACAAAAGGCAAGAAACCGCATGGGAATTTTCACATGAGACGCCCGCGAGTCAGAGATAATGAGGTAAAATGAAATGAAAAAACTACTTACTCTTCTCCTCTCGTGTTTCCTCAATTGACTCCAAACCCTCAATCTGTTCCGGTTCATCGAGTCCCGGGTGGTTGTTGAACAGATTCGCCACGAAGGCGAGATTGAGCTTATAGACACCACCCACAACATCCTGAGGTGTCACGAAGCTGCGACAATTGAGCTTCGCCGCCTGTTGCAACATCACCTCCGCCCTCTGGAGCGGATCATTCTCCCGCAGAGCCTCCAGAGTGACTCCCGAGGTATTTGGAGCGATCTGCTTCAGCAAGTACGTATACACTTCAGAGTCGGCAATGTCATTCTGGAAGTTGGTGCAGCGTCGCTGAACACCCGCTCGCTCCAGATGGTAGTTCACCCAGCGCAGCAGAATGGCCTCAGGGGAGAGCTTCATGAGATCCTCAAGATTCTCCCCCTCATTGACTAGCGCCACGAGACCCGGACAGTGATCGAGGGTGATTTGGCTGAACAAGCCAATCCGGATGATCTGCCATAGGAGTCCAAGCACCAGATGTGGCTTCCCCTTGGCCAAATCATGAGCATCAATGTTGACAATGTTGCATCCGATCGCCTGTGCCGACACCAGACCCAGAGTCAGATTCTCAAACTCCGTGTAAACCGTTAAGTTCTTCTTATTGATCGCCCTCTCGTCAATTGTGTCCGGACAGGAGTGATTGATGATCTTGCACAATAAAATACCATCCTTGATCTTTAGATACAACGTTTTGCCCTCCTGATCGATCGGCAGGAGATGCCTCAAGTCAGGATCATGACCCAAATTCGAGTTGATCCAGTCGGAAAAGGCCAATTGCTCCTCCAAACGAACACTGTGCGTCGTCCCTTCAGCCGAGATGCTTGACATTCCCCCCAGAGTCTCGAGGTTCTCCTTCTTGGACACCACCGTCTTGAACTTACTGCCCACATCCTTCTTCTTCAGGTCCATACACAGCGACTCGAACTCATCATACGTGAGACGACCCTTGTTCTGTTGCTCTTGTTTCTGTCCAAACTCATTGATCATCTCACGAATCTGGTAGCCGGGCAACTTGAATCCCACCTGATCCAGCGCCTCACGTAACTCTTTGAGCTCAATGTAGCCATCATTGTTTTTATCAATCTACCAGAGAGAGAGAGAGGGAGAGAAACAGAGATAAGGTTTTAAACATTTTTCATCGAGAGGTTTTCTGATAAAAAAAGACCAGAGGGCTTTAGAAGCTCCAGTCTAAACGGAAGTTTTTAATTGATTCAGGTATATTGCTTATCATATAATTCACTGTTAATTTAATTATCCTTGAGTTAATTGGAAAATTTCCAATAAGAAATATGCTTAGAGGATTTTCCCTCTGAGAATTTTAAAATTTTCCAAGCCGATAATGCGGATTCAAGTTTTTTTTAGTCTTTTGTCACACAAAAACAAAATATCGCGATGGGTGGCGGAAGTGAGTGGGGGAAGGAAATATTGTGTCACAAAATTTACATTAGATCTTTCTCTATCCAAACTAAATAATTTTCAGAATTTTCAGGAAAAATTTTTCGTGGACTGGACACTCAATCAAAGAAACACTCTTAAAAACTCCTAGAATCAAATAGTTCTAGGAGACTAGAACCTATAGTCTTGTCAAAAATTCTATATCAGATCCTGAAAGTATAAGAGTCCAAGTAATTCAAAAAGTCTTTTTACTATTGCAACATCCCTATAAATGCTTAACATCATCTTGAATTTTGTTGAACTTTGTTGAAAAATTGTCCAAAATCAATTTATTTCTAAAAGAAATTCTAACACAGGTTTTAGCAAGAATTATTTAAATTTTTTTCCTGAAATACTTGCAAAGAATGCAGAATCATTTTAAGATTTCTAGTAGAAAGTTTTCGGGGAAGTTTGATATAATTTTTCGAAATATTTCCTTTTCTTTTTTAAACATTAATCCCATCAATCAAAAAAGCATAAAATTTTTATCTTGATGAACTTTCCCATCGAACGCATTCCTAACTCGCATTCCGAAATATGAATCACAATCCCTTGAATAAAATAAAAATCACTTTCAATGGACAAATTAGAAAAATTCAATTGCAATTTTAAACTGATAATTCGCTTTGCAAAATCCGCAAATGATTGATTTAGTACAATTTCTCGTGAAATTCTTTTACCAATCAATTTCCTGTAACAGTATAACAAGTTTTCAGTGAAATCAATTCTTCTTACGCGATTTCATTCACAACAGAAATATTCAAAGCACCAACTCTCGGGATTTATTCAAAATTTTCACTTTTTTGTGGTCACAGAGATGCTTGATGAATAAATGCAACTCTTGCTTTTCTTCACGCTTCATTTGACCGATTATGCAAGCCACTCTTGTTTTATTTCTTCTTCTTCAGCACATTTTTGCACAATTTCCAATTCGAAGATCCGCGATCAAATTGAGTAAAGCATGATAGGTCGAAAAATCAAATGGTTCTTTTGCCTAGCCTTCAATATGAGGCAAAGCAATAAAATTTATTATGATTTTTAAGAGTCTTTCCATTCAACCAATTAATAACTGAGGTATTGTATTGTATAGTTAGCGTTTGATTGAAATTCCATATATAAGAATTGATATACTCAAAATTCAATAGCAACAATTTTCACCATATTAAATTTTCAAAGTATCTCTTCAATCACGCAACACGACGAAATGTGAATATTAACACAAGCTGATAGATAATGAGGCAAAGTGTAGAGTTTTAGTTATTTTTTTTTGACATTTTAATAGTTACAATAACATTTTATTAAAAATTCCGCATGAAACAATATAATTATGATAAATTACCATGTCTAACACTTTTCATCGTGAGAAATTGTTATAATTTCTTCGCCATGCTATTTTACAAGCTTCCCCCCAGAGCGATGAAAAAAAAATTCATTCTCAATTTTACTCATCTATACTACTTATACTCCAAAACAATCTCAAGCATGAGAAAAAACAAGACGTGTGACTCATTCAGGAAATTGTACGCAAACGCCCTACAAACACTTTGGAGTCATTTTGCATATTGACACAGAGGAAGAAGAATTACTCCCCAGACATGTTCACCTTCAAGGGGAAATATTTCAAATTCCAGAGAGCAAAAAAAGCAAACACCTCTCTAAACATTATGGATTTGATAAGAAACTTAATCTTCAGGTTAAATCCTTCTGCCTCTGCCACTCAACGATAGCAATATTTTACGACAGCCTGCAGTGGGATCGATAGGGAGAATTTTCTAGCAAAAACCCAATAGATAAAGTGAGGCTTGATAAGAAATTTTCAATCAAACTGTTATATAATCACCGGAATTCAGTCACTCCCAAAAGAGCAGGTGACCGAAAAAATGAGCCTTTATGGCTTGCCAAAAAAGGCAGACAGGATTACAGGGAAGATAAACTTACTTCCGGCCACAATTCACTTTCAAGATTGACCTGAAACTCCTTCATAATCTCATGCTGATCAACTGTTTGGATATCCATTTTGTCCTTTTCAAAACTATATATTATACACTTTTCAGCACTAAACACAATCCACCAGAGGGATCTACAGATCTAGAGGAGACAACAATTTCCTCCAATTAACTTTTGTAGATTACTAAAGAGTGAAATGAGAAATAGAAAATTCACTCTTGCCTCTACGAGACGAATTTACATCCAACTTGAAAGCACTCTGAGAGTCACGAAGCAACTGAAAGTGAAATGAAATTTCCCTCTTTTTCTCCCAACTTTGGTTGTTTTGCCCTCCTACTCATCGCCCTTCCTCGAGCACTCCTCTTCACCATCATCAATATCTCCCACACTCACTCAATCATTTGCTCTACAGTGACGTTTAATCTTATCTCGCACGCCGGGAGCTTTTATTTTTGACTTTCGCGCGCCCAAAACACAAAATCCCCTCCGCCACAAATCCGCACAAACTCAACCAGTAACCAAGAGAGTGATGGAGAGACACACACATATGATTTATCAATCCACTACAGACGTACATTGGATGATTAGAAAAAAAAATGTATTAAATCATAAAAATTCTACAAATTGATAAGAGTATTATTCATCATACTCATGTTTTCGCTTTATCACTCTTTGAACTTGTGTTGAACAATCTTTTCCCACCTTTCGCCCACAGTGAAGTCACAGAGACGTCAATTTCAATTGAGAATGGTAATTGAAATATCAAATAGGGTTTTATTATAGGTGATCTATCAATTCCCTATTTGTCCAAGAAATCTAAATGAAAGCACGCTTGATTAAGTCTTTTTTGGTGGTCGACTTATGGGAGCTGTGATTCCCCAGTATCTAAAGACAGGTATTTTTGAAAAGATCTCAATTTTGAGCATGAAATATGCTATAAAAACAAAGTTATTCAATAAACAATATTTTGGGATTTTTCAAAATGGCGGATGCAAGATCTCACGTCTCTATAAAACATTTTTTTGAAAACCGTAGCTTTATATCTCTGTCCAGTTCCCCGCTAAATGCATAATTGAAGCGATTGATCGGACGGACAAACGGCCGGCCGGCGATATTGAGGATCAACTAGAACAACTTTGCTTTTAAACCGATCATATAAGTTGCTAATCTGGAAGATTCACTGCTAAAACATGCCGAAGTAATTCATAAAAGAAAGATTTAAATAAAAGCCGCGATAAGCTTCAAACTGACATTTAAATAATGAAGACACAATGAATAATTTGCTGATAAATAAAATATGCGCGGCCACGCGAAACTTTACATTTTCACTTTATTGAAACAAGGTGAATTTCACACTAAAGTGAATTTTAAGCAAGGTTTCCATTTCATTTCCAAAGTAAAGAAAGATACATTGACATTGAAAATGTAAAAATTCGTCTGTGAATCTTGACAATTTTCACCAAGACGCCAATTCAAATCATTTACTATATTCCCCATTAAAAACAAAACTCACGCTACAAATTGCTTGTGTTGAAAAATTGATTTTGAGGTCAATTTTCTGAAACATAACTAAAGGAAGTTATAGTGTCGGCATTCCTTCTATTCTCCTTTCTTAGAATATCAATAAACCCAACATACATAACTTCCACATAGCAGTTCAAATGGGGCCAGGCAACCGCATTCATTGCCCTATAATCTTTCAGGAAAATCCATTGGTAAACTCTTCTCTTTAGCCCATGTCAACAAGGCAATGATCTGTGAACACTTGCATACAATGCAATGAAAATAAACGCCATGTGAATAAAAAAAAATGCCCTCCTACCATCATTCATCTGTCTTTCGCCACAATTCTCTTAACAATTCATTTTCTTTGCCTTATTTGCTTTATTGATTTCTCCAAAGGTTTATTTTTAGGAAAATGTTGTTCACTCATTTCCATTTCATTATGTTCCATAAACCATTTAGCAAGTTGATGAAATGGAGTGAGATGGCAAATAGGCGGCGCAGAGGGTTTGGATTTTACAGTTCAGCGTTTTAAAACGCACCCTTGCACCAAATTTCTCGCACTTATCTCTCTTCTCCTCCCCTAAACATAATAGCAGACACACTTGTGCAGACCATTTAGGAATTATCTCTGTCGCTGTGCAAAGAAAACTTATATTGATTTTCTTCGCACTTGTCAGTTTTTCACGATAAAGCATTTTATGATTTCACTATTTGTTCCACATTAGTGCTTTTTGAGATCTTCCTATCATTTTAACCTTCGATATTTTGTAATTCCAATACCATCGAGCATCGATTGATATAGATTTTCAAACACGTCCTAGGAAATCCTAGGGAAATTCCTAGGGAATTCTAAGAAAAATCTTTATCTTTCATGGAAATTTCAATGAAATTCTTAATGAATGTTCTTTAAAAAGGCGACATATAATAAATTCCGCAGAAACTTTCTAACAAGATTCCTTTAAACTTAAGAAGATTCCACTTGGGAAAAGGAATCTTTTCTATGGAATTCCATTGGAATAATTTTATAGGGTAATAAATTTAAACATGAAATTGAATTTTAAATTAAAATGAAATATATCTCCATCTCTTCTTTCTGTGAAGAGGGATTTTAGTTATAAATGAGAAATAAGTTGAACATGCGAAGAAAGTGAGATTAGCTCTTTTAGTTAAAATTAATTTATATTCAAATTAATGCCAAAAAATTACAATCACAAATGATTCTCTTTGCATATTCACTCAAACGTGATTTACCAAATCATTATTAAACACAATATAAAATGGAAAGTAATTAATATTGTTTACTCTTTATTTGCACCAGCAAAAGAGACACCAAAGAATTCACACACAACACCCGCAGAGTCAATCTCCTCCTCGAATTTTCTCAGTGGGAGAATTTTTTCTTGCCATTAGTCGACATCTTCAATGAAGATAGAAACTGTATAATAATAACTGATAAGATTTACACTCATTTCTGTTATATATTTTTCTTCTTATTTCTCTCACATTAAGCAACAAAACAGATTTACCATCATACAATTTTGTTGTTGTGCAATGAGTTTACCGGAAGCTCCAAGATAAAAATCCTCCTCTAGAGCTTTGACTTTATCACTTTGTCTGCTCAATAGCTAAACAAACAAGGAAAAAATTCAATATCATGTTGAAATTTAAAGAATTCTTAGTCTTTTTCCCCCAACAACATAGGAAAATATTTCAATTATCTATGATCACAATCTATAATGCTCCGAAATTAATTTTCTGCACAAGAATGTGTGTTTGTCTATCAAAGAAGTAACACCGCGACTCCTCAAACATGACTTTATCATATTTTCCCCACGAATAATCAACTAATATAATACTTGAGGATAATTCAAGTGAAAAAAGTCTCAATGATAAGAATGGGCACATTGAATTCATCACGAGTGTTTTCGATTAATTAAATTATCTATCAATTCACTCTGTGCTCCATTGATATGACATTTTTTTCCACAATCGATTGCGAAATGGAAATCTTCATGTGCATGCGAGCTTAAACAGAATTTCTCATTAAACATTTTACCTCATTTTCCAAGTGCCATGAAATAGGAGATGAAATAGAGGGATACTATTTCATCTTTCATTGGTTTCTACATATTAAAATATGCCATTAAAACGATCATTTTTCACGCTCGTCTGTCACAATGAGCTTCTCAATCATTTCAAACTTGGTGTATTTAATGTTGACTTTTCATATGAAAATACCCCAACAATGAGGCAACTTTATGTGATTTTGCCTTATTCAGAATATAATTTATTTTCACTTGCAAGAGAGTAGAGAAAAAAATCCTTGAGCATTTATTTGTCCCCCTTCTTTTACCTCAAACTCATGAACATTCGGCATGATCTTATAATGTATATCCCACAGAGTTAAGGAATGCATAGATAACATTCCACAAAAAGACCAATATACATATTCTTTATTGTCTACTTAAATGATCAAAATAATCTACGTATTTAACAACTCATAAGACTGATGTTATTAATTCTCCCCCCACCCGCGACTTTAGCTTGAGCAAATGACGATAAATTATTCAAATCGTGCACTCGGATCAAATTCCTTGAACGACAGAGCTCAAAAGCATAATTCTGGTTAGCGAATTAAATTAAAATTTCACGATTTCAAAACAACTCTCATACAGGGGGAGGGGGTCAGGTGGACAAATATTTGAGAACATTTTATATAGAATGTTTTTAACATATAAGCTTTTATAAATTGAGTGGCTTATGCACTAAAAAGTCAAGATTTTCCCAGAAAATAAGAGTTTACTCAAGATTATATATAAATTGTCCGAATCTACCCCAGCGCGGGGTAGTTGCGGACAGAGAAGTTTTCTCCTAGTAAACTACGAGCAATTTAGGCCATATTTTCACATTTATTCTAAATTTTTTTGAGCAGTCTTCCTATAAATATTCTACACAATTATTTAACAATTTAATTCTATCCCCTCTGCAGCCCCACTCTCCCCTACTTAAATGACACACTCTTGAAAAGTCTTAATAATAACATCAAAAAATTATATCTCTCGCTGCACATGAGAAATTCTTTGTGTTAGAAGAAAAATCTGAAGAGAAAATACGATGAAGGAAGATAGCTCTTTTCGTGAAAAATCTCCACACATTTCCTCGCATGAATGCAACTTAAATTTCTCACGCATTGCACATCTCTTTTGCATAATCAACAATTAGAAAATTAACAAAAAGAGCATAAAAGCCATGGAAACGTTTTGATCTTCTAACTTGATCGTCTCTTTCATTTATATGTATATCAGAAAGCAGAAAAAAATGTAAATATTATTATTGTATGTGAACGAGGAGTGAAGAAAAAAAAACGTCTTAAATATATCGACTGAGTAACTGGTTTAAGAGTTTGTTGAGTGTGGAAGAGGCGCTTGGAGGAAAATAAGAAGAAAAAAACGTATGAACTCTATTAAATACCCACTTCTATGCGAAAGAGATTATTCTTCAGAGAAAAAAAAAAGATTTATAATATTGAGAGAAGAGGAAAATCACAAATACACACGATGGAAAGAAAAAAAAACTCACATGCAGCACGAATGTGGCAAACGAGTTTCTTCAAATTCAACACAATAACATCGGCGTGACATTGAGAAAAAAGAAATTTTTGGTGAATTTTTCAACTTGACGGTGCCACATCTTGCGGGGGACCAGTGAATTGCTAGAAAACTCCCACAATTCTTTTTTTCTTCAACTAAGAAGTGAAAAGAAATGACACCGTGGCTAATTCATCGTCGCCACGTACTTTATTGCTATTTTTGCCTCTTCCTTCTCTTGACCAATTTAATGTAATTATTTCCCCCCTCTTTCCCCTTCCCCCAGCTATCGTAGTCTATATAAAGAAATCTCTTGATTTTATATTTATAATTGCTACTTTTTAACATGACTCCACTTCTTCATTTTTGATGAATGGGGCGTATTCATGGAAGTGTCTGTCTTCTTCAATTTGTGCTCTGTGTCTCCTCTTCTGTTTTTATTCTGGCCTCACTACTCTCTGTGAAATTCTCACAATTCCAAGTCATGTGCGTAAATTGCAATTAACTCAGTTTTCATATCACTCATTGACTTTTATTAATCACTGGGGAGAAATCACATTAATTCTCCAATATTAAATTAAAAAAAAAAATGCAATCTCAAGGCAGACGCCAAAAAGTCTAAGAGGAGAAGATCTGTTGATTGTCCATCGAAAAACAATACCAAAATTAAATCATTTATTACAATTAAAATCAAATTATCACATGTCCGAAGGTGCCCCGTTTCATTGTCCGAATCTGCCCCAATAGAGATTGCATTAGTAGCTTTTAGTTTAAATTAGAAAATCTAATGCCTCCATTCTCATTTGCGGGAAAATAATGATAAAAACTGATAATAAAACCTCTTCGGGATTTCTAAAGACCATTTCTGAGAAGTTATCAAAATCAACAGCACTGTAACGTCTTATTACGTGACCAGGGACAATAAAACCCTGATAATTAAAGATATTGGAAGTGAAATGAGGAGTACTTTTGGTGGCAAAATATGGCACAGCATAAAAGTTTACAATACAAATGCGTCGACAACAACTCCTTCAATTTATTGCTAGAATATAACACCAATAATTTATACAATTGGCGCTAAAAAAACCATTCGAAACAATATATATATTGTCTTATCTCATCATGAAATTAATTCCGATACAAAGCAAATATTCACCCATAAAATCATGCAGTTGAACTTGAACTGGAATCGAAAAAGGGACCGCAAGCAGTGAGATTTTTCTTTACTTTATAGAGAAAAATTCCTCAGCATCTTAAGTGAATCTTGCGAAATATTCATCTTTTATTGAGAGAGATGAGAAAGATTGGATGTTTGCCACCAATTCCAGCACGATTCTCACCCACAATGTTTCACGGCAACCGAGAAGAAGAAATACCTCTCCAGCATTGCAAAACGATGACGTCAGCGACCAAGCATAAGTGGAGAGAGAGGTTCGAAGAAAAAAATCGTGCCTTAGAAGAAACTCGCTGAATATATCAAACAACAATATTGATTACCAATTGAGTCACTTTGCATGACGAATCATGCAATTTTTAAGAAACGCGCACACCTTTCCGCAAAAAAAGTGAATAATCGGGCGCTTCTGTGTCTCAACGGAATGATT
>CAKKOB020000483.1:33351-49017 GCA_918844115.2 Phlebotomus perniciosus | reverse complement strand
TTTAGCAAATTCCCCCTTAATAAATAAGACAATGTGGCTCTATTTTCTCCATGAAACGTGAATTTATTCCTTCCGGGGCTGTTGTGAGAAGCTCCCACCCACTGGAGGCACACATATATATTTTTGATACAATTTCCCATGTTCGAGAGGCTCTTATGGGGAAGAAGAGGAAAAAAAGAGAGTCGCCTTCCACGGATCTTTCTCCAACCTTTGGCGGTTGCAACATCTTTACCTTCTCTCCCATGAATGCCCAATGCAATAATAATAACAATAATAATAATATGGCAATAATAGAAAAGTCTATGGCGAGCTGAATCAGATCAGTGTCTCAACAGTTTGCGCCAAAGACGGGCGCAAAGGGGGAGGTAAACTTCTGAATGTGCAGATCTTCCTTGTAATAGCAACTTGTGAACTACTTGAGCGGCACGTACGGCACGATTTAGTGTCTGGTATGGCTATAGTTTTAATTTTATCACATTTCAATCGGATGTTATGTAAAATGTGAATATAAGAAATTAATTCAGAAGGTTTTCTCTCATTCACTTTAAACTTAAAAAACCCTCTTTTGCGCTCTCTCCGATCCAACTTACCTGCACAAATCATAAATTTATGGACGATTATAAAAATACTCACCGACTCAATTGTACTTTATTGGCCGATAATGAGTGGCTGAAGAGAATTTAGCGGCTCCTTTCAGTCGTCATCTTCTTTAACATAATAATTGGATCTCTCGCGAAGACGTTGTGGAAAAACAAGACTGTTTTTTGGCGAGATTTCCCTGATGGCGAGATTTATCTCAACACGGAGAGATTAGCCCTTGGTGGGCAAAAATTGGTGTCTCCATACAGAAAAGTGAAATCAACAATTTCTGCTGTAATTAAATACGCATAGATCAACTTTCTCCCATCGCGGAGATTCACACTTGACCCATTGCTCAATTTTTTTTTTTTACCTTCTCTTCAGTCTTTTGATGTGCTTTACTGGTGTCCACAGCTCGGCAAACACTCCTGAGGACTTCCAGTGAAACATAACGTGGCAAATCTCTAATTGAAATTTATTTGGTTTAATTAATTTTAACATCTCCAGCGAGCAATGTTATTTGTCAAGTCACGAGAAATGCATGTGATTCAATTACACTTCATTGCTCGACGACTTGCACTCCTTGTCTTCGACCGAGGGGTTAAGATCTCATCAAAGCATAATTTATGATAACAGCGCTCAGCTTTGAATCAGGAAATGAAATTTATAGGTTATAGTCTTTCATTTTATATACATGATGTATGAGCGCTTATCATGTTTTAATCCTGAAAATAATCATTTTGGTTTTAGGATAATGACTGTAGGTTATTAGGATTTAACAATATTGGTATAGGGGTCAATTTAAAATGGAAGTGTCGGAGAATCCAAAGCAAACCTTACGTTTTGAGTATTTGCTTTTACATATTAACAACGAATGAAAAAACTTTTTCGACCTTTTTATGCGGAGGTTGGAAACCAACGCTAAGACGGCGATGGACGCAATGCACAGACATGAATAAATAATATTCTTTCTATACTATTCTTTTTTAAAAGAATAACTAAACTTCTGATAACATCTGGAAAAATCCAGTGAAAAAAGAATGAAAAATGAAAAATTATAAAGAATTTGAAAAGATAAACCAAAAAATAAACCAAAAATGTGGAACTTTGGTATATCAGTTGATATTACAAAATTATCAACAAAAACCAAAAGATGTTAGTGAAATTCTAAATTTTTGATCAGTTTTGTCAAACTTTCGGAGAATTTTTCATTATAAAACTATTCTTATCACAACTCGTGCTATTCACCCCTTAACCTCTGCAAAACTCTGCAATATATAGCACAATGTCTTGAGGAAATTCTCTGGGTTGCATCTCAATTTTGGGTTCAGAAAAATGGATGAATTTCCTCATGATACATTTTTCTTCTTGAGCATCTCTTCAGCAGCTCCGATGGAATTGCCTCGCCACGCCATCACCATAAATAATGTCCGATTAAAATGTTATACATATGGTGGGGAGATAAGGGGGTTGAAGATGGCTTCAGCCAACAATTTGTTGTGGCTGTGAAACTGACAAATTGGATTTGTGAACTCTGCACGCGGTGAGGGTTGAACTTGAGCAAATTGCAAGATGAAAAAGCATACAATTCCTCCTGACACCCAATATACCATTCTTGTGTGTCTCTCGCACAAATCGTTTTTCATGCGTCTGCGTGCCTTTTTTCCAACCCGATAAATTGGCATCTTTTTTCACAGCATGGGAATTTCTCCCTGGGATGGTTAGGAGAAGAAGGTCATCGCGGAGGGAATAGGAGTTCAAGTGGAGAGAGAGAAAAAAGCGAAAATCAAGTAAGAAAATTGGCATGAGAGATGAGCACGATTGACCGTCCAATAGGTTGGACGGAGATGCTCCTCCACCAAAGTTGCTGTTATGGTGTCGTGGACGAGAAAACATCGACATGGGCAGCAAAAGAGGATTCATATGGCTATACAATAAATTTGCATGATAAGGAAACACCAAGAGACACTTTTATGTGCATCATGTGAACATCATCGTTGTCTTTTCTCAGTATCCATTGCCTCCATTTT
Source organism: Phlebotomus perniciosus (assembly GCA_918844115.2). Lineage (NCBI taxonomy): Eukaryota > Metazoa > Arthropoda > Insecta > Diptera > Psychodidae > Phlebotomus > Phlebotomus perniciosus. The sequence continues at coordinate 46,408 of CAKKOB020000483.1, read as the reverse complement.
TGCATAAATATACTTTATATGCCGTGTCTTATTCCCCATATATGACTTCTTTCCGACTCATCCAAGTTGTCATAATTTGCCATTGGAAGGAGTTGGACAGCACAAAAACACTGGCCAAGAAGTCATTTATGCACCATTCACTGTGATAACATTTCTCTCCCCCCTTTTTGATTCACTTTGCTACGAAAGACCTCAATGCACCACAAAAGCGACGAACCCGATTTTATTTTATTGTCCCCGCGCGAAACACATGAGATGTACTCATTGCAGAAATATTAAAAGTCTCTCTCTCTATTTTGTACCTTTTTTGCATAAAATTTACTGACGATATTTTGCATTTTACCCATGGGACCCGTTACTCATTTTATGGAATGCCATATACATTTTCAGCAAAAATAACTTTTCGTCTTGTCGTACGACAAAAAAAGCGGTGTTGATCAAATGCGCCAAAAAATGTTCCTCCTTGAGACAAACTACATCTTTCATGATCCATAAAACTAGACAACATTTCTCCTTAATAAGGGTCTTCCTGGCAATAAAGGACACTCTTTTTGCAACACCAATAAAATTTCAGTCTCATGTCCAACACACGACAGTTAATTTGCAGATTTTTTTCCACGTCAACAATTTTTTTGCACTCAAACTGTCAAAAAAGAAATGCTTTCCTTTTTCGGGTAAGCGAACAGCAAATTCTTTAACTGATGAATTGGGCCAATAAAAGAACAACAAGAAGGGACATATTGTCTTGTCGTACGGCTTTATTGCCACCAATTTCGGTCGAAACCCCTAAACTTTCCAAGGCACGTTTTGCGAAATTTCTCTCTTTTTTCTTCCTTTCACCCTCTAATGGCTTCGAACGGGACATTTGCAGAAATATTTTTTTGTGTCCCCAAAAGAATATTCGTATGCTAAAAAATGTTGGTCTTTTATTGGAGTTTGTTTATACGTCAACCTTCAGAAATGAGGGTGGCAAATTCCAAGAACATAAACAAGCATTTTCGACACATTTTTTTACAGTTCCTCCTTGTTACCTGTTAATGCGAAAAATCAACATGAAAAAGTAAATTTTATTTAACTTTTTTTCGCCCTTCAGGGTCTCTCCGAAGGATGATTTGATTTTTAGTGGCAAAAGAGGTGACATTTTACCTTTTAACCTCCAGAGAGAAATGCCAAGAAGAAAGCAGAGAGAGAGAAAATTCGCCGAGAAAAAAAGTCAGGGAAATATCTTCATTACAACATTCCCCATTTGCATGACAAAGAGTGAAAGGGTTGAAGAAGGAGTTGAGGAGTTAGTCGAAGGGTTGATTGCTGTTCATTGTTGAGGGATGCCCTCAGCACAAGATATTTATGGACTCATGGAAGAGCCAACAATGACGTGAATTGCCTGGAGGAATCTGCTGAAGAAGTTCACTCTGTGGTCAGTTGCTCGTAATGGTTTTGGGTCATTCTCGGACATAGTCCCAGCAATAACTCACTGTTTCTCCTGCACCCCTTGTTGGACACCCGTGAAGGTATTAGGACGCACAATACTGCTAACGTGGACGATGGTCAGAACCGTAACACACCAATAATGAGCTTAAGATGCCATCCTTCTCTGTCCTCGCTTCTGTCCATCTATGCTAAACAGGTAGATTCCCAAAACGGAGTCCCTCATTCACCAAAAGTCACGTTATCGAGCCCTTTTACTCCCTTATTTTGAGTTCATGTTCATTGTAAAGAAATTAACAATTTATGCGATTCTTATAAAGCATTTTTTTATTGTTAAAATGGTTAAAATAAGAAAGAGAGCCTTAAAAGAGAAAATACAAAATAAATACAACCAAAATATGAAAAAGGTTTGTAAATATTTTTACAATGACGTTAAGATTACGTAAATCACCATTTTTCTATATAAGTTTGCCCAAATATAGACAAATTATTGCAAATTTCGCTGGAAAGTCCGCTAAGGCAGCAATGTGACGAATAACTTTCTATAAATACTAAAATATTAACATTGTATACCGTTAATTGGATTTAAAATAAAACAATAAGAAGTTAACCAAAATCACAATCTTTATAGAAATTTGCCTAAAGGTAGGCATTTTTTTCCAATTTCACCCAAAATTTTGCAAATTATCTAAGAAAAAATATCTAAAAAATACTGTCTTTACACGTAATGCTATAATAATAATAATGTGCGTTAAAATTAAAGTGATTTATTGTAAATTTCGCCTGAAAGTCTGTAAAATTTATTGAAATTTGCCTAAAAGTTGACTATTTACTGAATTTTTTATTACACATAGTGAAATCTTTAGAAATTGCCAATTTTTGGATTAAATTAAATAAATCGATAAAAGAATTATCTAATTTGAGCTGAAAGTTGATTAATTTTTTTTGGCAATTTTACATAAAAACAGATAAACCGATAATTTTTATAATTATTTTCCAAATAAAGAAAAAACAGACTGTCTAATATTACTTTGGAAATTCATTAAGAAATAATTTAAACAAAACCCCTATTATTAATATTATTTTTTTGAAAAAATATGTTCCGCAGTATTTTTTCAAACATTTATATTTCTTTAACTGCGCGAACCTTTGATAATTTCTTAATTTCCTATCATCTCCTGCAAATAATCCCACACCTGATTGAAACTGCATGAAAATGCACCAAGAAAATTCTCCCATGTAAAAAAGCGTCGAATTTGTGAGGAAAATGCTTTTAAAAGTAAACAAGAGCGTCGAACACGCCAGAAATGCGATCTTTACCTCCGGAATCGAATCAAAGCGGAGGCCACAAGTAAAATAAAAAAAAACATACACACACCTGGAACAGTTTGTCTGCTGGTGGGATCTTGAGACCTCCCGATTTCTAATAGTTCACATCCGCTCAACTCCGCCTTTTACAGGTGTAATACCAACGGATTGGTGCTACAATTTCCCCTACCCCAGGTGATCTCACCCAAGTGACTCGAGCACGACCAGTTTTGCAAGAAGTCTCAAGCCGAACCGTCGCTCTTCGGGGCTCCAGCAAACCAATGTTGACTCTACCACTCAGTTCGCTCTCGTTCGTGCTCACGATCACTTGACTTTTTTGCTGTCTTTTGCGCTGATCCGCTACGATCGTGGTTGTTTTTTTCGGTGCGATCCTCGAAAGGGTGCGTTTTTTTGTCTTGTGTGCTCCATTGACTAAAGAGAACTCCTTCGCTAATAAGGAAAGTGATTGTTTTTTTGCTTCTTCAAAAAAAGATTTGCTAATCACGAAAATTCAGTGTTTGTGATCGCGAGAGATCTTGGGGAGGCGATAAAAATAAATGTGATCAATTAAGACCGCTTAATTAATGAGTCACAGCCCGATGCTGAGTTGAGAGCAATTCCAACCACCGAAGGATTAGCAGTTGAGTGCTAATTGAACTCCACAACAGTCCAATTTACTAATTCTCCTGTAATTAGATCACCTGGATTGCTCTACCCTCAAAAAAAAATTGACAGTGTGAATTCATTCACTGAGTGACTCTGTGATTATCGGTGACAAAGCAGAACATACCAGATGCTCAAATCAGAGCAAGAGGTCCGTGTGGCCGATGGATCACATCTTGCTACACTTTAACCATTCAATTAGAGCTTGAAGGTGCAAGAAAGCTAATCAAATTCCACGCATTCTCAGACACAGTGAGACACATAGTCGAAAAAAATACTGGAGAAAATCTCAATGTGATAATGGATTAGTGACTGAGGTGACAATCGTGTATGAGATGGTGTTTTATTGAAATCACGTTCGAGTGACTTCTCATTGATATTTCGTGTCCATCCCTCGAGATCATTGTGACGGCGTCAAAATTGAGGACTTATTCAAGGTAAGTCGCATTTCCCACCCTGCCAGCCCGAAAATTTTCCACTAAACTCCCTTGAGAAACAAAAGACTTCAACATGCTAATTAAGCGACGAACCCGTTTACCCGTACATCACGAAATTAATATTCTCCTACCAAAAGAGAAGCAACTTTTTCGGCAATTATGTAATTGCATTCATGGTAATCACTTGAGAGACCCTTGTAAATTGACTATTCAATTGGACTAATTAAGAATGCATTTCTGCCTTACCCGGTATCTTGCCCCACCTCACTTTGAAGTTCCTCCATTAGAGGTGAAATTTACATGCAAAAGGAGAGGGACAGTTAAAAGGCCAACTTTACACAAATTATCAGATTAAAGTGAAAGAAGATGCTGCATGTGAAAGTGATCAAGAAGACGATTTTACTTGCTCTCCTCGCAGCAAATCCATATTTTTTTCATCTCCATTAATAAAATTTGTGCCTTTGGGCCACGCAGTGAGATGGACCGTGAAAAATGAGACCCTGAATTGAGTATTTTATTTACAATAAATCACCCAAAGACCAACATTCTGGAGTGGCCAGAGAATTTACACAAACTGAGAAAGAAGAGGAGAACCACAAAAATACCATAGCAGAAGTGCCACTTGCCAAAGTCATTGAATAAATTACGTGCATGAGACGCGATTCTTAGCAGAAGACCTCTAGGAAGCTCTCGAGACATTCCTAAAGCGTGACCCACCTTTTGGGGCGCGAGCAGAGTCACAGAAAGAGGGGGCTGGGGGATAAATGAGAGCAGATTTATATGAGATGCATATGCTGCATACAGACCGTTCCATTTCAAACGCAACGCACAAGTCCGTCGCCTTCTTGGAGGGGAAAGACATGGTAAAATTTGTCTTTTTGTTAGTTAACAATTCACTAGTAAATAGCGATTTGTTATTTTAATTTGTTTAGTAAATTAGGAGAGTTGCTATAAAATTATAGGACAGCCTTAGACATGATTATCCGTCGCTCTTGCTCAAACTGTGAAAGGAAATTGAGTAAAATTTGTGTTTAAATGAATAAGAGGTACAAGATTAGTACTCACCTACTTTTGAATAAATAGCTAAAATTAAGACTAGCTATAATTTTTTATGGCATCATTACACGAAATTTTATCACAAAATTTCCTGATATTTCACAGAAGATGAATAAAGTTTTTAATAGAAAAAATTTTTTAAATTGACTGAATTATTAAACTTGCTATAAATTTATAGGACAGCCTTATACTTGTTTTCCCGACGCTCTAGATCAATTTTGCATGAATTGTGAATGACTAAAATTCTTTCTTCAAAAACGAAATAACCTTTGGAATTGCTATAAAATATTACTCGCTCAATTCTCATTTGAATCCTTGTTAATCCAATTCAAAGTCCCATTTCCTGACTTACCATAAATTCCCTTCTTATCTATCAAGTGAATTGCGCTACAAATGAGCCAGACTGCAATCTCTATCTGGTAGTGAAATGATTGTTGCCATGAGATGCAATTAAAATTGATTTTAATTACTCAAATATGACGATGCAAAAATAATTGAGACTCACACTCAAAATAAGCAAGTGCTGAACAATTGCTTACAAAATACAAATTGATTCTGATAAATCATCCCTTTTTGTCCCTCATCGAGCGGCAATTCGTGATGCATGCTTCAAAATGTTAGCTGCTTGGGACACTTTGCATGAAGCGGTTAGATTTTCTTGAATTGAAGCATTCGCTATATAGAATTTCACTTTGCAATCATTGCCACAATGAAGATTCACACCCAATAATCTCCCCACGGAATTGTGAGAAAGAGATAAATCGCCTCCCGGAGAGACGTGAGATGCTTCTGCAGCAATACCTTTGACTGACTAATAAATACCCATCCGCGTGAAAAGTCGTACAATTGACACATGGAGATTGGATGGGCTATTGAGCCAACGAGATGCATTGATCCAGAAGCTGGGTAATTGATTCGTGGGAAAATGCACGAGAAATTTCCTCTGAAGCAATATGCGCTCCAGAAACACCTTCAATCAATCTGTCTCTTGTCCTGACTCACTTCCTCAGCCACATTATCATGCCATCTCTTCCGATCCGCCTGCAACTTCCTCCACTAAGTGCTCCGGCAAGACAAAGTGCTTAAGAGACGGTGGTGAGAGATGTAAGAGCCAAGGGGGAGATATTAGGGTCAAAAGGGTAGCAAACACTTCCAGCACTTTAACGTTATTTGGAAAGCTTTGAAGAGCTTTAATTCTCTTACTTTTATTTTCCATACTAACAGAACACGTTTTAAGAAAGCTTAAGGGAAACTGGTAAAAGCTCTCCCAGATTTTAATTAAAGAACTAAAAAGAATAAGGAAAAGCTCTAATTTAATCGTAAAGCTCAAAAGAGCTTGTTAAATTTTTCAGGTCCTTTTCCGAATCTCGAGGTCGCAAATTTCTGCAGAAGTTCCCTAAAAGATTTCTCAAGCTTTTCAATAGCTCCACAATATTAACAAAAAAATCTAAGAAGTTCTAAATGAATTGTTAAAGCTCGCAAGATTAACCAAAAACTGTTGTAAATTTAAAAAAAAAAAAGATTGTATAATGTTATATTTGAAAGCTCCTTTTGATGCTTAAAAATAACCGAATTTATATCTATTATCACTTCCACTTCTAAAGACACCCGCGCACGTCCATTCAAGTAATAATATCTCCCCCTTGGTTGCTGCACTCAAGAATTATGAATAATAGCGATTCTATTCATAATTTTATTATTTTTCAAGGAGCCACTTTAAAGTGTTAATGTCCTAGGCAAAGAACAACAGAAATGCGTTCTCTTTGACAAAAGATTCAGAGACACAATGCACATAGTGCATTAATTTATTGCCCAGAAATAACAATTAAAAGTGTCGGTGGTTGTTTTGTCTTATTTTTTTTTTCGTTTGATGGTGGAATTAAAGAGGTAAGAAAGAGGAGAAAAAGAAGTCAACAGTGCAATGCACGCAGATATTTTTTTCATGTGGCTCGTTTAATGGTAATTACTCAGTGAATTGCTTTTTGTTCAGCCTCTTGGAGGTCTTGTGAATTTCTGGTCAATTGTACATTATCTGCATTTGTGGGTAATATGTTGCAATGGACCTTATCACACTTTTGCGTCTCATGAACACATTTAATATAAGAGAAAAAGAATGAGAATTTAAAAAGCATTAAAGAAATATGGTTAGTCCGCCAAATAGAGACTCACTAATTTTTCTGCGCTAATTAGAACCATTTTTGGGGAAATTTTTTTCAAAATGTTAAGAACAACTTCAAGGTTAAAACGTCATTAACACTTTGTCGGGAAGTCACTTTCTTCCTTAAAGAACAATAAAAAAGCATCAATCTGATTTATTGGGTGATGCAAAGTGTCCATCGAGACGCGTGAGTTGAAGAAGTGGTAAAATAAGAAAAAAAGAATCACAGACAAAAGAAAAACAATTAATCGCACGCAATCATGATTAGACGGTTGAATTCTTTCCACTTTGCCGCCAAGTGAATCCCTCCATGAGAGCAATTGGATGTGAATGTGAAAGAGAACTCGTGGCAAGCAACCTGCAACATCCAAACGGCATAACACAATTGGACATGAGCAATTCCAAAAATACAAATTGAAATGATGCAAGATATCGGCGGTGGTACGTGAAAGTCATTACTTAGTGGCGGATTGAATTGATTTTTCTCCCTCGTGCTTTTCGCGACTTTGCGCCATTCGGCCCCCCCAACTGGTCATCCTCAATGGGGCCTGATCCCAACCTCTTTTTTTCCATTGATGGCGCCTCAACCACAATTGCTGGGGACAAACGCGCACTGAACCGTGTAAATCGGGTGGTGTTTTTGGGATATAACCACGGAGAATTGCTCGATGGACTTGTTTTTCAATTTCACCTTCAAAGTCAAGGGGCTAGCAACTTGCGGAATTGAATTTGTCGCCACGGAAAATTCGATTTTTTACGGTTTTGAGAGAATTTCAAATGTTTTGTATATTAAGAATTGGGAAATTTTTGGAATTGTAAAAAACAATTAGAGAATTTCAAAATTTCAAAAATCCTTTACAAAAATTATGTAAAATGTTTGCCAAACTTTTTCTTGAGCTTTTTTTGGAAGTGGAAGTTATAAAATTAAGGTGTTTTCGAAATAAATTTAGAACTATTTTTGAAAATTTTCAAGAGCTTTTGGTTCAGATTGTGAGCTTTCAGAATTTATTTACATCTTTTTAAACTTTCTCCACATCTGGAAAACATACAGAAATTTTGAAAAATTTGTGTACCCTTTAAGAAAATTCCAGAGCTTTCAAAGAAATGGTAAACGAAAAGCAAATGTGAAAAAGGTTAACTCAAAGTTTTCTAAAATTGTACAAAAAAACTACTCCAAAAATGCAAGAAAGCTCTAAAAAAGGTTTGAGTAAAAAAGTTTTTGGAAAAATCAAAGAACTTTTGAATAAAATGTAGCAATTTTAGCAAAAATTTAAAAACTTTAGTAATTTTTTACAGCTTTTTAAAGTTTTTTGGAAGTTTTCAAGAACTTTCGAAGATTATTCTAAAGAATTTATAGTTCTGTTTTTTAGAGATGAATATTCGTCAGATATTTCTTTGAGGTGAATATTTTGAGAGCTTTAACAAAATTTCTAAGAAAGCTTTAAGAGCTTTCATGAAATACATTACACAAAATAAAAAAAATAGATGAAAAGCTTTTCAAAGCTACTTTGAAAAATCAAAAAATCATCAATAAGTATATTTAAAATTAAAAATTTTAACTCAAATCTCTTTTTCTTGTCTAATTTCTTTTCTTCTGAAATCTCTTTTAATTCCATTACTTATCCACCCCTTAACCACCGGTCATTTTGCGTTCTGGGTGGAGAATATAGAAAAAGGCGAGTTTTAATTTTCAATAGAATTGTCTCAAGACTTGTTGAAATTCACGTTTTCCATTGCTTTTTCTCGATTCACCTCGATTCCAGGCTGGCAATTGACTGTTTATTTTTTCTCTCCGCCCATGTCACGTGAAAATGTCGCGGATTTTCCACGAGAGAGACTTGATCTGGGCGAAAAGTTACCGAGGGAAATGCTTTATTTATCGATGGGAAAAACAAGTCAACTCATGACCGTGGAAAATATTTAATTTTCTGTGTGAGAGAATCCAGAGACAATTGAGATGATTGTGTGTCTCTTTGGCGGTTTGGAAATTAAGAGGGAAAAGCCAGGAGGGAGAGCAACAGAATTAGATCTTATGGGTTTGGTCACCAGTCAAATTAAATTAACGGTAATTTGGATGGGTTTTTTTTTATCTTCTTGGCCCGGAGCCTCATCACTCTCTCACGTAAGTCCGCGGCACTTTTTTCCATCCAACCTCTCCGGAATGGGGCATTTAAAAAGAAATCTTTAAGAAGTACCACGGCGGGTTTTTCTCCGGGGAGAGAGAGAGAGAGCAAAAAGAGCACCAGAATCTTACCAACTTCCTGGCGTGAATGAATGCCGTAAATTAGACTCATTGATGGACAAGAGCGCATGAGCTACAAAGTCGAGAAGAGATCTCCAAATATTATTTTAATTAATCTAAAAACTCCATAATCATTGAACTAATCGTCTTCACACACAAACACCCCTTATTAAATACAATTACACCTTTTTTCCGCGCCATCCTTCTTGGCGACGGGATTTATTACACTCATTAAAAATTTTATATATGTAACTAATTGGTATGCACCGACAGAGCTTTTTTTCACCTCCTCCTAAACTTAACACTCCATTGCTTTAGCGTGAAGGAGAGTGGCTCAGCTCTGAAATGAAAAAAAAAAACTGATAGACATTCAATGGATCTTATTTATTTGCCACAGTAGAGTCCAAAAAATTTTATGATGCGAAAGAATTACAATTTTTTTTTTGTATATCTTTTTGTATTGCGACGCAATGAAAATCTTCTCATGAAAGGGAAGGAAAACTTTATTGTCTTCACACCCAACGATAAAAGTCCGAGAATTATACTTTCGGGAGCTTCTCAAAGTCTCTTAAACACTGATTTACATTGAGGTGTTAATTGAACCAAAAAATCAAATGCTTCAGAATATGATTATGCAAATTGATTTGCAATAATGCTCTCCGTTTTTACCAGAGAGACAAAGACATTTTTTCCCGGGTGGAGCGATGCAACATGGACCACAAATAAGCAATGAGGTCATTTGAATTAAAGATCAATTTGCACAGTGAGATATTTTTCGACTTGGGGGCATCAATAATGGTTAAAAACTTCCACACTTAATTAACACATCGCCGATCATTTCAATGGAATCACTCATCCCCGCCAGGAACAAAAAAAAATAAACTCCATATTGGACAATAAAACTGAGGCAAGGTGAGAAGATTGATCAAAAGTGGCGGAGCGTCAAAATTGCCAAGAGAGCCACAAATAATAAATCCACTGAGAAGGTGCTAACAATCAATTGGATTACCATTTCCCGCGGGAATTATGTTTGGAGCAAAAAATTAAAATTTCCAGAAATACTCACAAATCTCTGCGTGTTAATTCTAAGTAATAATTGTATGTTTCTTCATTGCAACATTTTAAGAATTTTTAAAATTGCATGAAAATTGTGAGATCTGCATTGTTTTCGATGTTTTTCTATGATTTTTATTAATTTTTAAAGCCCGTTTAATCAATTCTGACTTTATGGTTATAGCAAATAAATTAAATCGATCTTTTCTCTAAAAAATTTACACAGATGCCAAATTTTTTATTATATTTAAGCAATACAAAAACATAGAAAAGCATCGAAAATGATGCAGTTATCGCAATTTTTATGCGATTTTCAAAATTCTTTAACTGTTGGAAAGAAAATGTTTTTGTCTAACATAAAAAACACAATAAAAATAATGATTATACATTACTTTTTTAACAAACACTATCAAAAATCAATATAATTTTTTTTCCGATCAGATCAATTTAAAATATTTCAACACAACACTGTCTCTCTCCCTCCAACCATGTATAAAGTTCATGAAAAGACTCTCAACTCCTTTTCAACTCATCTTCTTCGGCTCTGACCATTTGGTTTGATGGGTGAGAAAAGTATCGCGCAAACCACCTCATCTCACAATTCACTGGCACATGGGATGTAAAAAAAGGCCGCACAAGTGCAGGCAAATATTGAGATCGAAGAGACGAGCAGAAGAACATGCAGAAAAACATGTGAAATGCTGTGTTATTGCTGTGTAATTATTGACTGTTTGGTGCTATTGTATGAAATTTCTTTTGCAGCCTCAGCAAATTGTACAATTTTGCGTCTATTGAAGCGCAAACAGTCAAAATAATTGATGTGGCCCAGAAATTCCTCAATGAGTCGAGGATTTTCTGTGCACGGGCGCAGGTTATAAAAAAGCCAACACCTTCATCTTCGCGATGTGTGGGAAAAACTGTTGGACTTTTTTTTTATCATGGAGGAGGTCCATCCACAAAAAAATGAAAAGCACATCAAATTGTCACTCAATTGACATTCACTGGGCAAATGGACTGAAATCAAAAGTGAGCCTATCAAATCATTAAGAGAAAAAAATTACCCAAATGAAAAGCAACTTCTCGTTTTCTTTCCACGTCAGGTGAGAAGAAGATGACAAAAAAAGATCTCTTACACAATTTCCACGGCGCTTTTTTCCCGTGGTCGTTCTCTGTGCAAGAACGCGTTACACATTTGAAGTCGTGCCTCAAATACAAAACACCAATTTTTCACCTGGAATGCTCACTGTGGCACAAGAGAAGCACTTGCTGAATATTTATGTGGATTAATAGATAGATAAATATTCCGATGTTGCTATGCATCTAACACTTCGCATTGACTCCTCTCATTGTCGCCACCAGGAAGGTTCCAATTGTGCACTTGGGAGCATAGAAACATAAAAAAAGAATCATCTCTCAACAACAACAAAAATGAACTCTCTTGGGAAGAAACGTGATTGAATGTCTCGCACACGCGTTCTCAATCGAAGCGCTTGACAGAGCTTTTTAAGTCCCCCAGGTGCGCCAAAGAAAAGTCTCTGGGACACGATATTTCAGCCAAACAAAGACACATGCACTGAGAAAAATTGACACATCACAAAGAGATTCTGTAGAGGAAGTTGCGGTGCCAAGGTGAAGAACGACCACGTGAAAAATTATGCTTTATTAGAGGGGTAAACGTGCATTAATTAGGCAAGAAAACAATTAAACTATATACATAATAGCTACTAATATGTGTTATGAGTATTACGTAATCATAATGGTGCTATCACACGTCAATAGTTCTATTAACATATTTTTTTACAATTGAAAGCTATAAAATAACATCTTTCAATAAAAGTCATAAAATTTTCGCTCATATCCAGTCCCTTCTACGATATTTAAGGTTTCCTAAAAAGAATTTTCCCTCAGAACTCAATAGAAGAGTAGAAATTGACGAACAGTCGAATCAGGAGCTTTTTGTGCTTAAAACAAGGGGGAGATATTATGATCAGAAATGGTGTACATTTGAATGGAAGTGCGCGAAAGCTTTAGGAAGTGAAGTGGAAGTGTTAAGTAGAGTAATTTTGAAAGCTTTCAAGGAATAACAAGAGCTTAGGGAAGTCCTTCTTGAAGAGCTTTTGGAAAACTCCAGGAGCTTTAAAGGAAATTTAAAAACTTTGAAAAATATAAGTTTGATCAGCTGAAAGCTATCTAAAATTCCCGTAAAATTCTTCTGGCACTTACGAGCAATTATTATAAAAAAAAATCTAGAAATTTTGTGAAGCTTTTGGATATTTTTCGGAACTTTTGAAGCTCTCGCTAATCTTATGAGAATTCTTGAAAGCTATTACATATTTTCTTGAAGCTTTAAAAAAAAAACTTTAAGAATACTTTCTAAGGAAATATTAAAAAGCTTTTTAGAGAGCTTTAGAAAACTTTATTAGAAATCTCTAAGAGCTTCATTGAAAAGTACTAGAAAGTTATTTTTAGGAATTTCTAGGAAGCTTTCTTAGTAAACTCTAGAAAGCTTTCTTACTAAGCTTTCTTAGTAAACTCTAGAAAGCTTCCTTGAAGCTCTAGAAAGCTTCCTTAAAAAGCTTTTGAAAGTTTCTTTGTAAAGCTTTAAAAACCTTTCTTATTAAGTTTTATTTTAGAAAGTTCTAGAAGGTTGTCTTAGTAAACTCTAGAAAGCTTCATTAGAAAGCTCTAGAGAGCTTCCTTGAAAAGCTTTAG
>CAKKOB020000483.1:0-33251 GCA_918844115.2 Phlebotomus perniciosus | reverse complement strand
AATCAGACCTGTTTTATAAAGTCAATACCCAAGGGTATTCAAAAAGCCAAACAGATTTCCAATCCGACTTCCGGCTTTTATGAAAAACTGTCCCAAAGTGAGACATCAAATTGCTGATCGAATCCTCCCCGCTCTCCCCTACTGGAAGAAGTTCCCAAAGCTTCTGATCTTCCTTTGAAGCTTTCAAAATTACTGGAGTTATTTAAACATTTCCATTCCACTTCCAAAAGAGCTCTTGCGCACTTTCAGTCCAAAATATACCCCCATGGTTTACAAAAGCTTAGAAATTTTTACGGGAGCTTTTAAAAGCTCAATATTTTTTAGGGATCTGTATAAATAAAGCTGTTAAATTAAGATTTAGCATCTTTCTAAAATTCCTTAAACTTAAACTAAGCTTTCCAAAAGCTTGCAAACTTGGAAAAAACAAAAAAAAATATATAATTTTTATTGAAATGTTGAAAGCTTGCTTTGACTCAATAAACTTGAGCAATCTTCTATAACATTAACTTCGATATTCTCAAAAATAAACATCAGAAAGTCAGGAAGTTAATATTTTAAGAGTTGTTAGATTCATTTTGAGCCTTAAATTTTCAGAAAGCTACTGAAAGAATATATACTAACTGGCATAGTTTAATAGCTTTTCTAAAGCTTTCGGATGAAAAACTGAATATAAATAAACTTAAGAGAGATTTTGATTCAGTTTTTTGAATATTTTAAAAATTTAAAGGTTTTAGCAACTATTTTACTTTTTAAGGTGACTTTTCATAATGATGATGAGCTTTATATATGTATGTTATATAAAATTCTAGTATTTAGTAAAACTTTAAAGCTTTCCGATGAATTATTATATAATAGTACTTACTTTTTTTCAAAGTTTCAAAAACTAAACAACAGAAAACTAGAAAAACCTTTGGTTTTTTTTATAATTTTTGAACTTTTGATTTTTAAAGAAAGCTTCTATATTTTTACATAGAAATTTTTACATTATTTATTTTTACAGAAATTTTTACATAGAAGCTGCTTTCCAAGAGATTTCGGACAAAAATTGAGAGTTTGAGCTAACTTTAAATAGGTTTTTCTGTTGATGTCTGATTTTTTTTACTTTTGGGATTTTTTTTTGTTTGGAGTTTTTTCGTTTCGTTTGCCAACACCTTTAAACCCTTAGATTTTTCTTATAGATCTTGCTATATAAATTCCACTCACTGCGGCCAGGAAGAGCTTGAAGCGCGCCAGAAGATCTCTCGTGCTCCTGGACATGGCGAATCGCTCCTGGAGAGCTCCCTCGTGCTGGGCTACATAAGATTTAGCCTGATGCATCAGCTTAAGCTTCCTCCTGATGCTCCAAGCCTGCAGTTTCACCGACTGAATCACTTCCTTATGTAATCTAATGTTCTCTATGATTTGCTCCTGCGTGGACTCCAGATTCCCATCCTCCAGGCTTATGGCAGTGCTAAACAGAATGATAAATGGGTTAAACAGATGTCCAGAGACATCCTTAGAATCCAAACTCACTCCCCAGAACTGGTTGTGTAGACGCTGGAGCGCCTCCTGTCTGGTCCTCCTGGGAAGTTCATGGCATTGCAGATGGGACTCGAGGTCCTCCTTGGACTCCTGTATCCCCTCTTCCTGGCACCTCTTGTGCTCGCCCGCCGTTGCATAATCGCCGAAACGGACACTGAGTACTCCTCCAAGTCCTCGTCCTCTGAGTCTCTGGTTGCTGCAAGAGGCAAAACTTATTGGTATTCGTGGCATTTTCGATTCACAAGTGTTCCTAATGGTCTATTGAAAATGCTTATAGTCAATTTTCCGGGAATTTTTCATGCTCTTAGAATATTGAATGGATGCATATTTCAAGGAAAAATGCCATGAGAAATAAATTGCAATGGGATAACATTGGGTGAATTTAAAATAGCAGAAACACTCGAACATGAAGCAGTGTTGGTCTTTTATGCAAGAAGTTTGAGAAAAATTTAAGCTAAAAATTTTCCTGAGGATTTTCCGGGAGTATATCGAGATTAATCTCATCAATATAATATATTATTCAACCCAAGTAACAGTTTGGAGTAATATTTACGTCGTGATAAGAATCAATAATAACTCGTAAACAAGTAATTGTCAGTAAAATTTCCTTTAAGGTATTTGAAATTTATAGTAATTTCTTCGTAAGTAATACGTCTAGGATACCTTAAAATTACGTCATGGCTTGTGCGTTCGTAAAACTTTAATTTGTGGTTAGAATTTCGCTAGAATTTTTTTGTTTCCGATATTAAGTAAGATTTACGTCATATTTTCGTCATCTGCATTTGAAAATTCACCCCACATTAACTTGATTTACTACGTAACTTTGTCTAGCAAGTTACGTAACTTTGTCTACGTAACTTTGTCTAGTAACTTTGTCTATGTGCTGATACTCTACGCTTATCTTCGAGAAGTTGCTCTGTATTTACAAAATTGGCGGAGATAGGCTTAGGAGTATTATTTACGTCTCAATTACGTAAATATTACTATAAATTTAATCTTACAATCGGATAACTATAAAATAGTCGTAAGAAACGATTTCATACATATCTTAAGGTAACTTTATCAACTTTAATTTGACGTAAAATTTACTTCATACTTTTAAAAAGGTAAAAAAGTTTCACATTTTAAGGGTAAAATAAGGGGGAGATATTATGATCAGAAGTGGTGTACATTTGAGTGGAAGGGCGCGAGAGCTTTAGGAAGTGGAGTGGAAGTGTTAAGTAAAGTAATTTTAAAAGCTTTCAAGGAATAACAAGAGCTTTGGGAAGTCATTCTTGAAGAGCTTTTGGAAAATTCCAGGAACTTAAAAGAAAATTTATAAACTTTGAAAAATATAATTTTGATCAGCTAAAAGCTTTCTAAAATTCCCGTAAAACTCTTATGACACTCTCTTATATAATAACATATTTTCTTAAAGCTTTAAAAAAAACTTTAAGAATACTTTCTAAGGAAATATTAAAAAGCTTTTTAGACAGCTTTAGAAAACTTTATTAGAAATCTCTAAGAGCTTCCTTGGAAAGCACTAGAAAGTTCTTTTTAGGAAGTTCTAGGAAGCTTTCTTAGTAAGATCTAGAAAGCTTCCTTGAAGTTCTAGTAAGCTTTCTTGAAAAGGTCTAGAAACCTTCCTTAAAAAGCTTTTGAAAGTTTCTTTGTAAAGCTTTAGAAACCTTTCTCAGTAAGTTTTTTTTAGGAAGTTCTGAAAGTTGTCTTAGTAAACTCTAGAAAGCTTCATTAGAAAGCTCTAGAAAGCTTCCTTAGAAAGCTGTATAAAGCTTCCTTGAAAAGCTTTAGAAAACTCTTTTTGAAAGCTTCCTTAGAAAGCTTTAGAAACTTTCTTAGTATGTTTTTTTTTAAGTTCTAGAAAGATTTCTTATTAAGCTCTAGAAAGCTTAGGAGAAACTACGAAGCTTTCTTAGAAAACTCTAGAAAGCTATAAAAAGCTCCCTTTAAAAACTTTAACAGTATTTCTTAATAAGATTTAGAAGACTTTAGTATAGGACCTGAAAGCTTCCAAATTTAAGTTTTGGGAAGCTTTTCAACAAAATGTGGAAGTACTAGTAGTGGTGAACGCCTTTTTGACCATAATATCTCCCCCTAGGCTTAAAAGCTCCTCTCAATTCAAAATGTTTGACTTTGTGAAATTTTTACCACAATTTAGTACTATTTTTTTTGTAAATTGCTAATGGCATGTGCTAGCGGCTTAAATGACACATTTACTTCTTAAATGTGCAAAGATTGTAATTTAGAGTTTCAACAGCAAAAATAACAGATGAAACATCTCAAAAATTTCCCCATACATATTGTTTAGAATTCTACAAATGCCACAAATCGACAGGGACAAATCTTATTGAAATCTCAGATATAAGAAGCATGAAAAATGCGCTATTGCTCTGGTGAAACACCCAAAAATTCACCTCATAAATCGACGAATCGCCTTGAAAGTCTGTAGCGACAGAAAATTTTGATGTCAAGCTACTTTGAGAGAATTACTAATTAATCTGGTCGGAGGTAGGTGAGGACAGGTGGAAAAAAACAAACTCAGCTACTGGATGCTCAACAGCTGAAGAAGTTGACGCAAGAGGCAGTGGAATAATGATTTTAATCCCATTGATGAGCACGATTCTGCCGCAAGACAATCATCGTTTTGCATATTAAGAGTCCCCCAAGCCCTGTGCCGAAAAAAAAACAGGCAAAACCTCCAGAGATCACACAAATTGTCCATTCACTGTCCCAGAAATATGTCTCAGAGATGATTTTGTCAGGGATGAGCGGTGATTTACTTTTCACAAGCAAATACCAAAAGAAAAGAAATACCTTCATTGATACTGGTGAGAAATCTTCTGCGTAAAAGAAAAAAAAGATCCACTAATCTTTGCTATCTTTTCTGTTGACAAAAAGGTGTTTTTCTTCTTCGTAAATAAAAAACAAGAAACAGGATCTCATTTTAAATTCTCTCAACCGTGTGGCAAAACCACGATGTTGGCATTAAAGTGAGTACGATTTTGAGTGAAAAGTGCATTAAAGGAATCAACGATGTCAAAGTCAGAAACGCAAAGAAATCATTAGTGATCTTCATGAAGAGCAGGAAGATGCACTCTGGCCAAAAAAAAAAGAAATAAGATGAAAGAGGCAAACCCAGTGCGATTGAGAGAAACGATCAAGAGATTCTTACTCCTCATCTACGCCTCCACATTCCATGGCTTTTGAGGCTCGATGATCTTCAAAATGAACATCACATGAAAGTCTTGAGATTCGATTCAGCGCGAAGTGCGCAAAATTGTACGATCAATCTTGATGCTCCTCTTTCTTTAGCTCGTTCTTTCTCCCCCATCGCGTGTGCTTATGCCATCTCACTCTCACCATCTCCATCCCACTCGCACTCTCACTCCCCCGCAATGTTGTTTGCTTGTGTTCAATAATAATAACTCGATCGCTCTGTTCTATATGGATATATTCAAAAGGCAAAAATTGTCTGTGTTTGAGCGCGAGAAACCATCGACCAAGTCGAACACTATCACCTCAGCCAATGCCTCTTCTCAAGCCTTTCGTCCGGGCTCTAATGATCTAGTTCCCACGCCGCGATCGACTAGCTCGATCGAGACGATTTTCAGATCACCGAGGAGAGCCCCACCTCGTGATCGTGACCGCGTCGACCATTTCAAATTCCCCACATTGCTCGTGATCGCTATCTGGGGAGAGAAGTTTTGAGGATCAACCACGAGATCACTCGTGATCGCCATCAAACCCGTCTCACATCTCTCGAGGATCTTCCACGGCATTTTTGCCTTGAAATGCTCTCTCTCAAGGTGGATGCCAGGGCTCAAGACATCATTAAAAGTCCACAAATTCCCTTCTCACATTCTTACGCACAAATAAAAAAAACTAAGACTCTTCATTAAAAGTCCGTTAAAAGTGTTGGAACTTACATAAAAGTATATTGTTTGTTATAAAAAAAACTGAAGAAATATTTATTTTGTATAAGTATTGGGATAATTGTTAACACTTAGTTGCAATACTTCATTTTTTGCATGTCAAAAATGATAAATTTTAGTTGCGTTGATCTTACATCGACTGTCAACCACGACAATCGATGTCGTTGGACAAATTACTCGTCTTCCAGCTCCTTTACCGATAATATTTTTTAATATTAAATAACGAAAACTCTAAAGCTCATCTATTAAAATCCATAAATTTATATCACAAAGAAAAAAAAATAAATTACCTATACCTTTTCTTAACACTTCAATGAGCAATAGGTAATTTGAAACCAAACTCTCAAATACTCGATAAGTTTCGGTTTCTTTTACGATTTGGTAGAAACTGTCAAGCATAACATTCGATGAAAAAGATATCAAATTGTTCGGATTTTGATGCAAATTGTCATTTTTTTACTTCAAAATAACCGAAAGCGATCTGAAGCGATATTAACGATCAAAAAACGTTTCGAATGTTTGGCGGTAGAAAACACGATCCCTGTTTTTACGATTAATCAAGCATTATTATTAAAGATTAGATAAACACAACTCCACTCTACATAATAAAAATGTTACTAAATTTTCCCAAAAATTTTGAAGAAATACCTACAAGGATTGCTAATTGAAAGGAGGTCGTAAACTTTGCGTAAAATATAAGTCAGTAAAGTTACCTTCTCGCACGATAACTTTACTTACGTTAATTTTTTGAAATCCAGACATGTTAAAACTTATTGTAATAATCATGTCATTTTTATGTAAATATTCCCACTAAACTTACAACGTGGCGGCAAATCTACATAAGAGACTGACGTCAAGATTACGTTATCTTGGAGTAATTCTTACAGAAATTTTGAATACTCTTAGCAATATTCAAAACAATAATTTACAACACTTTTGTTGATGATACATAACCTCATTTTACGTCATTTACCTCAGAATTACTGTAAATTTCAAGTAACTTATGGTAAACATAATCACAACATAGTGATTATTCCCCACCAATTTGACCTATTATTTACTTGTTGATGGTCACAACGTCGTCGTTACTCTAAATTACGTAAATATAACTTTTAACTGTTACTTGGGTACTTTAACACCTAATAATTCTTAAACTCGTCTAATCATGAAGTCATTTTCCCTCATTCCTTATTTTCGATTCTTCTCAGTACAACTTATTGCTCATCTCTTTGGATTGGGCTTTAGTATAGATTGAGTTGATGTGCTTTGATGATGATGCCACCGAACTTCTTCATACACTTGCTGCAACAGCGATAAATCAAGCGCGACGAATTCTCAATAGCATTCGTGATTAAATAATAACTTCTGGTGAATTGAGTCACTTGTGAAATGTCGCGTTTTTATCGGGGTGGATACTCTTCTACCCAGAGAGTAAAAAGCACGCGCAATTCTCTTTCGAAAAAGCCAGAGAGACGATATAAAAAAAAATTGTTAGTTTCATTGAAATGTAATTGGATAGGAAGAGTCACTATATGGCTTTTGTGCTCCAATGCAATATTTGCTTTCCAAGACGCTCTTCCATTGAGGACGAATATTTTGAAATCAATTAACGATCACTCTATGGAATATTTTTTCGCCATATCTCTCTCTCTCTCAAAAACTTGTGCACCATTGGCAAAAATGGGAATAATGATGATGATTGGGTAATTTTAATTTGCAGGTTGCTCTTTCAAACTACGATAGAGAATGTTATTATATTAAATGATTACGAATTTGCGTTTAGAGAGCAATTTGTTTATCTTAGAATGGATGATTTTTTCGGGGTTAAGTCCTCCGAGTATTTGTAAGAAGAGCCAATTTGCTCATAAAGCAATGAGAAAAATGTAATAGCAGATCTTCGATACAACAGCGATTGCCGTCTCGCATGGGCTTGGAAAATGAGCTTTGAAAAACTCTCTTGTGGCTCTGCTGTGTTATGCAATGAGGCATGATTTAGGTGTTGAGCCAGCATTGAAGATGATGCGATGTGAATTGTACAAATTGCTCATCATCGAGGCACTGGGCACGCAAAACTATATCAAGGGAGGGTAAAAATTGGTGCTATATAGAGGAGTGAGAAAATATTAGAATAAATTGTGCAAGAGCACGATGATCGTGTCTGAGGTGAGAGATTGTTGGGGCTCTGGAAGGCATACAATACTGGTTCTTGCGAGTCTTTTGGCGATGCCCTCTCAAATCGCAAAATCTATTAATCTGCATTCTCTCTCTCTCTCTCACTCGCCATCCTCTAATTGAGCCATCATCACTTCGTGAAATTGCAATTATGGGTGCAGGTTGAGAGACTCTCGCCAAGAGTCACAACATTGAGGGCGCCCCGGAAATATTATAAATTGGAGTAAAATGATTAATAAAGCAATCATTTGTGAAAAGGGGGCGGCCAAACGTGAGACTCTCCAACCTTTTTTCAAGCGAAACGATAGAGACGTCTTCTTGACCGTCTTGCAGGCAAATGTGAGCTGGGATGGAATTTCTTGCATCAAGAGAGGGCGAACGGAAAAAAATCCCTCGGCGTCTTGAGATGGAATTCAAATGGTCTGGGCAAAAGTGATGAAGAAGATTCATCATTTGCACAATTTATTTGATGGAACATGCGGAATTCTCTTCTCTTTTCACGAAGATCAGAGAGATTTCTTGAGCTGAAAAACGACAATCCAGGGATGCTCCCAAGACTTTTGCGTTAAATAAATTGATTCATCAAAGTTGTGCTGAAATTGATAAATTATTCACAATCTTCACCCGGCAGAATTGCCATGAGGTTACAATTTTCTATCCTTGCCCCCTCAACAAACTCCCTCCACGTGTTCAGGTGAAGAGATAAATCTTTGGCATGGGATGGAAAAATTGGCTCTTGAAAAAATGTGTGAGAGAGATTAAAGGAGGAAAGTGCATTATTGCAGTGTTAGGATTGTAAATTTCATGGATTTCATGCAAAGTTTACGGGGCGGAAACTTTTCGTGAAATTTACCTCTAGAAATTGAACGTAAATAATAAAATTCCTTCACGGATTTTGATGAGAAATTCTACTGGAATTTTAGAATTATTCTCTCTGGATTTAGACAAGAATTTCACTAAAAATTTGTTTACAACTACTCTTAGGAATTTTCTCATATTTCTCAAAGAAATTTTTCTAGAAATTCCTCAAGTAATTTGTAAAGAATGTCTTTCAGAAATTTAACAAATATTCTTCTTAAAAAATTAACGAATATTTCTCCAGGAATTTTAAGAATATTCCATATAGAAACTTAAGAAATATTCCTCTAGAATTGAAGAGTAATCATCTCAATCATCTCTGGAACTTGATAAGAATTGAATTAATCAGGAATTCATTTTAAGAATTGGTAAAATATATATTCCTTCTAGTCTTGAGTAATATTCCTAATAAGAATTTAACGAATATTTCTCTAGGAATTTACTAAAAATTCCTCTTACGAACTCGACAAGAATTCTTCTTATGAACTTGATAAAGATTCCTCTTATGAACCTGACGAATATTAATTCCTCTAGAAATTTGACCAATCATTTAATACTTGAATTTCTTCAGGAACGTAATAAAAAAATTCCTCTTCAAAATCTCCGATTCGATTCCTAAAGATCTTTATTTTTTCCAAAATTTCACAAACCATCCAGCAATTCTCTCATCAACTCCCACCGTCTTTTGCAATTTGACAAAGTGGCTGAAAGTGTGATTAATCAACACATTGAGGGAAAAATGGTCTCGTATCTTGACATGGGCAAAATAGAGTCCCGCAGGGCGTTTTTTCTCCCATATGGAAAAGAGGTGTTGCTAATGGTAGAAACGATTATAGGGTGTATGGTAGCAATTAAGTTTCACAAAGTGGTGCCTTATTGCCGCCCGCGAGACGACTCTAGCATGAGATGTTGGTCTACTCGAGGCGCAACGAGGGAAAAGATGTGACATCCAGAAAAGGAATGAGTTTACCATTTATAAACGATAAATCGGCGAGCTATCAATAAATTTCACCTATCATCAAATACCACTTGTCTCACTGTGTGTCGTTACTTTATTGTCAGGCAAAAGTGGATAAATAGCCAAAGCCACACAGAAGAGACTCTCTCTATGCTGTCGAGGCACTTTTGCCCATTATGCTGGCAAAACCTAAATAGAGAGCTTCTTCGCTCTCAATGGCGATACGACTTGAGATTATGCAAAAATTCTTCATTTCACCATCGCACCGAACCTCACCATAAGTCCATTTTCTCTGGCGAGATATCCCAAGTTGCAATGTTCTTGTTATACCATCGTCTTCATTCCCTCAAATCTCTCCCATCTTGGCGCATCTCGGCCCGTTGTCAGGGAGAGACAATCAATCAATAAGTCTCAGTCATTCTCAACTCTTTTCTCACGTGAATTTCCAATAAGGCACATCCACTTGACCCCAAATTCTGGACCTCTTCTAATTGTTTTCTCACAAGATCACAGAGGAATTTCGGTGAGCCTCCCAAGAAGATGGATTAATTAGCAAAGTATTCGACAATATGCTGACAAGGGGAATATATTACAAGCAAGAGTGGTGTACTTTGCACAGAAAAATGCGAGAAGTGATAAAAGATAAGACAGGAAAAATCCTCTTTAACCTCAAGTGAGAAATTTTGAAATTGGATAAAAATTGTGGGAGCAGCAAGAGTTTCGATGTTTTTTCTATGTTTTATCAATCTTTGGTTCATTTTAAGCTAATAATTAACTGTCAAAGATTATGTCAATTTTTCATATTAAAGCTGAGAATCTGATTTGAAGAATACATAGAATGACATCTTCAGTTTCTTACCATGTGGGAAATTTGATTAAATTTAAAGTCTATGTTTATACGAAGAAGAGCGATACTCACAGATTGTCATAAATCACAGCTTTGTGGAAAATATAACAATTTTATTTAATTTTCATTATTGACTTTCAATAGGAAACATTGAAAAACATCGAAAGCTTTGCCATTCTCGCAATTTTCATGCGATTTTCAAAATTCTTGATGCGTTTGAAAGCCTAACAAATTATCCATGAAATACATTTGGAAGAGAGACCATTTGGAAGCTCTTAATTACTCCAATTCTCAGAAGTAAACTAAAACTTTCTTTAACATCTCTCCCTTGTATAACTCGCTATGGGAAAAATTCCCTCTTTTGCTCAATGAGAAATCACCTTGGATAGGTGGTGTAAAGATCACCAGCATGTCAGGGAGACAAATAGTCGCTGGGTGATTTGACCAAGAGAGTCATCAGTGGCAGATTTTGAGTCATGTACCACTCCCATGCGCACATATTAAAAGTCAAATAGTGCGAGTCTGCAGCTCATGTTGCCTTCCATGTAAAATCTCGTTCAGAGTTCAAATTTATTTGACTTTTGTACGGTCACATTGAATGTCAATAGACTCCTCGAGGAATCTCCGGTGTGTAGAAAGTCAGAGAGACACTCTTTTATGGCTGGAATGAAGAGAATAATTTACAATGTACACGCCACAATTGCAACTTACAATCCTTGCTCTTGCTACTCTGGCCATTGGAGACGATGTTGCTTCTGGTGTCTCTTACAATATCCATATAATCCCCGACGATGATACTTTATTGTTTGCTGAACATTTTTCACCCGCTCTCCGACCAACGGTTGACCATTCAAATGGGGGTGAAGAGGTTGATGGGCAATTTCTCAACCAGAGGACTCTTTCACCTGTAATTTCTCTCCCCCGCTTTTTGTTGGTTAAAAAAAAAATTTCTCTCCATGATTGAAATCCGGCTAGGAGGATGGGCTTTCCATGGAATTTGGATGTTTGTGTTATTCACTTCTTGGAATTATTGATGACATCTTCAAGAACATTTTCTCCCTCTCATATTCCTCCAATCATGCCACACAGTGAGACCCCCTTTTGGTGCACCTTGGCCAACAATCAAGCAATACACAAATCATTTGACCAATTTGTTATCGTCTCATGTTTTATGCTTCTGAGCTTGATGGTGCATTTCTGATAATTCAATCCGTCGTTCGCTTTTGCTCTTCCACTTCTCCGTAAGCACTGTGTATGTTTCTCCCTCATGCCAAGACATATTGTGGCGAAAAACGAAGGGAATCACTTACAAACTTGCAAATATTTACATCATATATGGTTAATTTCTGTACACAGAGAAATCTCACAGGAGGAATGAATAACCATGCAGTTCAATGTCAAGGGGATCACTATATGTTTCCGCACATCAACAATATGAAAGCAATATGGTTAAATGGTATTTTCATCAATACTTTATACATTGTTTATTAAAGATATCTTTTATTAAAGGTATTTTTTATGTTAATTTGAAAATTAATAAAAATTTCTTATTGTTATCTTCCGTGAGACCAATAGAAACGTCGTTGAGCTTTTAAATGCGTCTAAAATTTTGAAAATCGTGTAAAAATTGAGCAAATGGGAAGATTTTCGATGTTTTTCTATGTTTCTAATTAACTTTTGTTACTGATTTTGCCAAAAACTCCAAATATATTATGTAATTGTATGTTATTATAAATACATATAAATCTTGTTATATATAGGATCATTTCCATAGGGTTTTTACATAGAACATAAACTACACAAAACGTGTAACAAAAATCCTGTGGAAATGTGACTATGTGACTATATTATGTAGATACTTTTTTTTTTAAATTTACATAGATATAAATATAATATCTTTGCAGCCTATTTTTGGTAAAAGAATTTTCAAAAGTTAATTAAAAACATAGAAAAACATCGAAAATCTTCCCATTTGCTCAATTTTCAACCAATTTTGAAAATTCTTTATGCATTTGAAATCTTAACAAAAATTCTATTAGTTTAACTGAAGATCATAATAAGATCTTTATTCATTTCCAAATTTACATGAAAAAAAAAACCTTTCTTTGATTATTTTTCGGACATTGACTCGTAAAGATCTTCCCAAAAATCCACTATAAATGTAATAATATAATGTGGTAGCAAAAATTTCCTTAGTGGTTGGAAGAATCTCGTGAATGGCGGTGAAAAAAGAGGCTCAAAAATAAATCACGGAGGCAACATAAATAATAATAGAGTGTATATTGGTGAATAGCGTGGCTTTTATCGGAATTTAATTGATTTAATGCGCTTCCACAGAACAACTGTTTCTCCGGTAAATCTTTTCCCGACTTCAGAGATGGTGATAATGGTCAAAGTGGCTGCACGACTTTCGTTGGACGCGAGAAGAAAGGTGAATTCGGCGGCAAGGCGGAGGAAAAATTGTGCTTCCACGAAAAACGAAAACATCGAGCGATTTATGTGCGTTTAATTGAATATTTTTCCATCTTCTCTCTATGCTTTTCCTGGGCGTTTGTCCACTGTTTGCCAACTGATTTCCCCTCTCTCTCTCTCTCTCCGGACTTCCATCTCAATTTAGTGAATGAGGAACTTTTTTTTCTTCTTTTATATATGTTTGTAAGAGATTTTTTTCGAGGTGTGGTAATTTTTTTCTTTAAGAACAAGACAGCTCCAGAGGAATTAGTGAAAAAGAGGCAGCACATCAGCAAATTGAAATTACCGCTGACCAATTTGGTCAAGAGGCTCTCACGGGGGCATCGCGAGATCTGGAAGAGCTCAGAATGGCCAGAAAAAAATGCGACTTCACTTGTTCCTCTCGTCCGTGAAATCACAATGTGGCGGATTCTCCTCATAATAACAAAATGTGAATTAGTAAAATCGGATTGAATTGAACGAGAATGCCCAAGACCGGCCCATGAGGTGTTGAAGAGGAACACAAGTTGAAAAAAAAACAACCGAGTGTGTGTAATGTAATTTATTTCACATTTCGAACCACATAAGAGCTGAAGGTTAAATTAATTTTATGTAATTTCGGTTAAATCAGTTTCGATAATTCTAATTCTCCTTAACGCCACATAAAATGCTAAAAGCTCTTTGGTAATTTTTCAAATTTAATTCACAATAATAACCAGAATTAATTCTCAAAGACACTTTTTTTATCCAATCCACGTTGGAGATTCCACCATCCACACATTTTATTGTTAATTGCATCAAATCAATTCTCACTCATAGAATTTGCCTTAAGCATTTGAAATTATCAGAATTTCAGATCTCCGGGCTTGTTTTTTTTACTCCTCTACCCTCATCATCTTGTCACACAGAAAGACTCATTTCTCAGTTCCTCAATCTCATGTGTGGTCAGGCCTTCCAATAAATTCGAATTGCCGATTGTTTGTCTATAAGAAATTGCACCAGAAATTCACGGTAAAGCCACAGAGAGAATCTGAATAAATTCTCCTCAGACCAGACAAACGCGAGAAACTCCGCTGACTGGCATCGCGTAAATATCAATAATTAAATACACATTAAGTCCGATTCCATCAATTTCCGTCTCACCCAATGGCTTTTCCACGATTCTCAAGTGATACTGTTGGTAATTTTTTCATATCACTTTTTTCCCACACGCCAAGGATGATGTTGTCAGGCCGAGAGAAAAAGTATATCTTTGGGGAGACATACAAAATATAAATGTGAGAATAATAGATGGCAAATGAGAGTAAATTGTCGGATGAGGAGATGCTTAAGTGACTCAACCTTGAACTTATATTATGGAAAGAGAAAAAAAGTTTCATACTTGAGATCTTGTGTAAGTAATTAAAATCGAAAGGTGTACTTAAACACGCGCAATCCTAAATAGTGAGGGAATTTTGAACAGGGATTTTGAAGAGATTAAACTATGAAGATGAATATTGTTAAATGCTGAATGTAAAGAATTATTCAAAGCTTCCAAAAGCTGCGAAAAAAGTTCCCGAAGGCCTTAGAAATACATAAATTATACAAAGTTTACATAACTCTTTTAAATGATTAAATAATTTGGTACATAATATCCGAAAGCTCTAATACGAAATAAAGCTTTGAAATCCATAAAAGCTCAAAATATATTTTAAAGCTCAGAAAGACACAAAAACGCAGACAAACATTACAAATATTTAGAATTCTCCAAAAGCTCCACAAATAAATTAAAGCTTTAGAAGTTATTTGAAATCACAAAATTTACTTCAAAGCTCTGAAACTCACGAAAGCACAGACAAAGTCTAAAAACACTGATTCTTTCAAAATTCACCAAAAAAGCTAAATCTCTGAAATTTCCCCAAAAGCTCATACAGGAATTAAGACTAAAGAAATATTTGAAAGCACAAAATTTATTTAAAAGCTCTTAAAGTCCTTAGCTTTAGTAACTCACTAAACATTATGTAATTAAATTAAGCTCTCAAATTTCATGAAGAGATCGAAAAACTTATTCAAAACCCAAAAACATATTTCTGAAGCTCAAGAGCTTTTAAGTTTTTTAAATTTAATTTAAATGTCTAATAAAATAAATGTATGAAAAATATTCTACTAATTTATACGTCTCTCAAATTAAAAGCTTTAAAGCTTTAGAGCGACTTTGAAAGCTCATTTCTTCAATTCACTTGACAAAGTGCCTCCACAAGATCAAGAACAACCGCAATTGTGATCTTTTGCGTGAATTAGGCCATGAGGAATTTCCATCGGACAGCTATAATGCAGATGAAGTGCCAAGTGGAAGAGGGCAAAGAAATGCGCTTCTTCGACAACCCGCCGCGTGATTTATTCATTTTCGCATGATGAATGCCACACAGTGGGTTATAATTCAGTTGTCAATCACATCAAAGTATTTGTTTAATTAATTCAGAGAGCAGATTTTTGAGATGGGGAGTCTGTGTGTTTTTTTTCCGCGATCATCTGCAAGTGTAAAGCTCTTGCGGTGAGAACGAGTGGAATTCGTTACGGTTTAATTTACTCTTAGAAAACCTTGTGTACATATGACGATTGGGCAATCGAACCCCCGTGCTCGTACCCTGATAAAATTACCCATGGAGGCGCACCATCAATCGTCTCCGGGTGGAATAATTTAATATCAATCAATTCACCTGTTTGTCTCGAGTTCACCTTCTGCATCTCTTTTGGTCTTTGTCGCTCTTTTTTTCGGCTGATCTTGGGGGGGGGGGACGAGCATTTCATCATGGACTGTGTCTAATAATTGCGATGGCTGCAGCAAGAGCCAACCTGGCCTCAATTCACAATTGATTGTGGCAACGATATTCGCGCGATCACCGTAAACGATCGGCAGCAACACCTTGTACAATAAATAAATAATTCACTAATTGTCACCATCCATCAGGTAGAGCTTGGCAGACTCTCGCTCAAAAGCGCACACACACATCTCTTTTCTCCCGGGCGCACCAGCATTTCATTGATCACCCAAGTGTATAATTATCATGTGAAGAGATGAGAAACAAACGATAAGATTGTTGGTGCTCTCACTTGATGATCGTTTGCTGATTCCCCTGGACTTTTCCGTCCCTTTTTCGCCCCGTGTCGCTTTTTCGCGCAATTGTAAATCAACAACATGCCACGATCACCTCCTCACCCAAAACAGGCTCGCTTGCCAAACAGACCGTGAAGGTGTCATCAAGGGAGATCCATTTGATTTGTTGTACGCTTGTCACAAATACCAAACCCGCACTACGGGTCACCGCGCTCGCTGGACACTCGTAATCGCGCCATAGTCTAATTAATTGGGTCGTGTACTGTTTAGGAAGATATTATTTTACGTTCTTAATACTTTTATATTTGCTTTATACATAAACATACATACATTCTTGAACAGAATTCCGTGGAACTTTCCTAATAGACTTTCCATAGAAATCTTCCCATTTGTTCAACGGAAAATCATGGGAATAGAGGAATTTTCCTACGGAATTCCTGATGGATCTCCTTGGGTGCATTGTTATAGGGTAATAAAATTGTTGATACTCCATTAAAAATGGTAACAACATTTATTTTATATGTTTTTATTGCCCCGACACAAAAATGGCAATACTGCAATCCAAATGTTTCTCCGATTCTCCGTCTGTTATTGACCTGGAGGCCAAACGGTTTCAGATAGACATTTCGGGTTTATGGGGGACCCCCCTAAAGTCAACCCTGGGATCAGGACCAGGCCCCTCATTTTTCTAAAAAGCCCCCTATCCCCTATAAAAACATGTTTTTTGGTATATCTCGAAACAAGTCCTGAGATTTTTTTCATTTTCACATATGTTTCGTATATTCACTAGACGCACTTTTCGTCCATATATGCCAATGACCTTGAATTATTCCGTCTAACGGTTTTTCAAGGTCAAATGTTTGACATTCGCATTTCAAGGGTTTTACTCGCCCAAAACCCATCGTGTGGGTACTCATTTGAAAGGTCTTTGAATTTCCTACAATCCTAAATCGGTTTAAGCAGGTTTAAACTTAATCCGGGTTTAAACCAGTTTTAAACCGGAATTCGTTCTTGAGTCTCAACCCAATCATGTGGGTACCTACTTATTTGAAAGGTCTTTGAATTTCCAACATATTTAGACCAGTACGAAAAAGCTCGTATAACACTTTTAGACCAGTTCTAAAAATGTTTGTATAACACTTAGACCACTTTTAGACCTGTACTAAAAAAAAATTTGTATAACACTTTTAAACCACTTTTAAACCAGTACTAAAAAAGCTTGTATAACATTTTTAGACCACTTTTAGACCAGTATTAAAAAAGTGTGTAGGTATAATACTTTTAGACCATTTAGACCAGTTCTAAAAAAAGTTGATATAACACTTTTAGACTAGTTTTTAAAGCTTTTCATCAAACTCATTCGGCAAAACGCAACAGACTTTATCGTCCCACTGACTCCATTTTCTCTAAACGCAACGTGTCGAGGCACTCCGCCAAGTCTAAACTTGGCAATCACTTTTTTTTATATGATTTTAACATGGACATAACCATAGAAAAGCGGCGCCTTAAACCCCCACAATCCCATTAATCCGGCATTTTAGTACACTTTTTAAATATTCATTGTTTTTCTTCAAATCAATTAATAAATCAATATATTAAATAAATAAAGCAGAAATTTCAGCAGTGGATATTGTAAGTTTACGCTTGAAATAGCACAATATTAACCAAATATTTCTGCAAATACTTAGGAGAATTTTATAATACCTAAATTTCTGTTACAAATTTTATAAAACTTAAGCTGAATTTGAATAATTTCGACAAGTTTATTCTTAAAAGTCTTCTGCAAAAGATCTTAAAATTTAAAGCAGAAAAACTTGAGTAAATTTTCTGGCTAAAACTATATAATGTTTGTGCTTCAATGCCATATATATTTTTCTTTAATTCTAATCCAATAAAAAGTCAAATTAAACATCATCTAGATCTAAGCATATCCAAAGTATATATTCTGTGTAATTAATTGAATCGAAAGCTTCAGTCATGCCAGCGATTCTAAATTGCAAAGCATCCGAATTGAGTTACTTCACCTTGGCTCAGCCCATTGTATGAAAAGTATCAATTGACAGCAATATGTTTCCCCCCTTGACTCCATGGGAGATCGATAGGAATCAAATATGGTGACATGTTATTCAATTTTTGCCATGGGAAGGGGCAGAGGCGATCGTGTCTGTCCTTGCAGTGGGCAATTTGGAAGATTGATCATATTGTGAGTGATTTATCGAAAAATCAAATGGTAATTGCAGCCCTAAATAGATCATCTTGTAATTTATGACTAAAAACTGCTCAATTGCCAAGATAAATTATGCATCTTGTGCTGTCCATGATCGCCCTAAATAACCAATTTTGCCACGATTTTCCCAAGTCATTTTCCTCATTCTCGCTGGAAGGTGAGAAATTCAGTGAAAAAGAAGAAAAAAAAACATTTTGCAATGCAGGGAATTTGTCGTTGGCAAATTTGGTATTTGTATTATTTTTAGGGGCTCGAAAATTTGACTTGTCATAACGTTTTGTTAGATGATTGATTTGAAATCACATTGTATGATTATCCTTATGGATTTTTTTTGTCATTGCAAAGACCCCTCTTCAACAAATAATCCATTCTATGTCTGCACCAATTCACTCATATGCTGGGCCGAGAAATTGTGCCTGATCACTGAGAGATTGCCCCAAGAAGTCCATCAATCATAATCGATCGAAGACACGAAATTAATAGAAGAAACACTCCCTCCACGCCCTTCCTTCCTGGCCGTCTCGCCATTCACTGTCCGCGATGGCTGAAAAATTGTCTCTCTCTCTCGAAGACTTGGCCGGGGCAAAATATTGTAAAGTTGTAAATTAAATAGAGCGTGTACTTCGATAGTTACGAGATCGCACATCGTTACGCTGAAAGAATACAAAATGTCCATAAATTCTTGTGCCATTGTTAAATGTTGGCAAATAAGAAGAGGAGAGACAGAGACAAGAAAACAACAAAGACACTTGCACTTCTTCGCGAATCACGGTGTGTTAGCAACAATTGAGAATGAAATTGAAATTGCCAACAGAAATCCCCCAATTCAAATTCAATGAAAATTCACTTCTTTGGCACTTTATTTCTTTTTTCTTATCTCTTGCCCTGTCCCACTGAACGCGATCGAGACGAAATGTTGTACAAAGTGACTCTACAAATTTTCACTTTCATTGAATTTCTGCATCAATTCCCGAAGAACCCATAAGAAAGATGGAGGAGAAGAAGCAAAAAAAAATCGTCACATTGTCTCATGAGACATTGCATGAAACATCGTCTGTATACCCTCTGGATAATCATTCGATCCGATTTGAATCATTTGTCATTCCATGGGGATCTTTTTCTCCTCTATATCCTCAATTGTGACGAAATGATTTTACAAAATTTTACACCCAACAAAAGCATCGAAAAGCCACTTTGTTCCCATCCGATCTGACTCACAGATCGTTTTTTTTTTCTTCACTCAATCAATTCATTCGTCAATGAGATTAAATACCATGATTTATCGACAGTTTTCTTTCTTAGAGAGAAAATCAATGAGATCAATTTAATTGTGACAAAATATCAGATGAACAGATCACTAAGCATTTCTCTCATCTAATGCCATGCATATTCACAAGCGAATTTCTATATAGAGAGAATGACTTTCCAGAAAGCACTTCTCACACTGTCTATCTGAGAATTTATGCATTTTCGATGTGATTCTCAGGAAATAATCACGGAAAACCACAAAACATTCACAGTTTCTCACATTCGCGCAGGTGAAATATATCGATCGCGCCGAGGTGAGAAATTCATATGAGATTTCTTAGAATTTATTCATCACCATCGCGTGAAAACAAATCAGAAAAAAAGTGGAGCACGAGGAAATCCTCGTGGAAATTGCGTGAAAAGCATCGCCAGATCACTCACCAGATAATGTTTCGATTCACCGTCTCGAATAAATATTGATCAATGGTGATCGTAAAATCAAAACTTTCAAGATCATCGCCACAAATCGAGGAAAATTCTTATAAATATCGTGGGAATGTTTTATGGTGTTTCAGTTACATTTGGTTAAAGATCAACTGGAAGATCACTTTTGCAAAACTATTTACAGCAAATGTTAGGCAGAAGATCAACGTGTTTTCTAATGAAACTTTTAAATTCAACGAATAATTGTTACGATTTGAAGACAAGCTGATTTTCGAAGTTTTGATTTTTTTTAGCTGGGATTCCCATATCCCAGCTTATTTCATATCTAACTGTGTTATCACACGCAAGTTGCTAGAGCAATAATTAGTGTGCATGGGAAATTAAACAAATCTCCCATTTCACTCCTAAATGTTTTTTGTGGGTGATAGAAGAGTACAGATATCTTTTACTTTTAAGAGACTAATGTAATCTCTGATTGATCTTTGTATAAAAAGTGAGGTTATGACAACTGCAAAAAGAGCACGATCGAGCTGCCAATTCTCAACAAATAATGAAAAATTTCATTAGTTTATTTAAAAAAAATGCTCTCTCTTGCCATTTCCAAAACTATTGTAGGATTATATCAGGATTGTAGGATTAGATAAGTTAATTTATTAGCTTAGTAATTAATGCGCCAGAAACTTACGTATGATGATTCGGTAAGAAAACTTTTGCCTGCTTTTTGGCTACTAGGTTCCACAAATTAGCTGACTTTTAAGCAAATTCATTTTAATTTTGTCTAATTTTCGACAATTTTTCTGTCAATTTGCCTAATTATTGACAAAAATACTAATATGCTAACTTTTAGGCACTTTATTGTAGATTCTTCTAAAACTTTAATTGTAATATTTGTCAGCATATAAAGCTCCATGCCTACTTTTAGGCAAAAGTATTGCTTATTTTGCCCACTTATCGACAAATTTTATGCAGTTTGCCCACTTTTCGGCGTATTTAATGTGATTTTCCATACTTTTAGGCACTTTAGTGCAGATTATTTGTATAACAATATAGCTAATTAAAATTTTGCAAAAATTTGTGATCTTTTGGGCAATATATTTTATAAATTAACCTAATTTTAGGCAAATCTAATACTTTTTGGCCTACTTCTTGACAAATTTTCTGTCCGTTTGCCTACTTTTATGCGAATTGTATACAAATTTGTTCACTTTCAGGCACTTTAGTGTCGATTCTTCTAAAACATTCAGAGATAAAGTGAGCTCTAATGATTTTTAAGAAAATTCGCGCTGTTCAGTATTAATTCAAACTCATCTAAACCAGCCTCAATTTCTTGATTTATTAACCCCTTGATTTTATTATTTTAAGAATTGTGGTCAAGTCATGGGACGAATTTTGAATATTTCACTCCTAAACTATGAAAACATAATGAAGATCGCACGAAAACACGTATTTTGGTGAAATATCACCTGAGAAAAATGATAAACTGGCAAAAAACAAAGATCGTGCTAATTCTGCTGCTGAATGGGATGGCAAGATAAAAAAAAATATGCCAGAGATCGAGAGTGGATTGTCTAATGTTGGCAAGATGGAAACAGGAAACATAAAATCATTAACGCAACAGTCAATCAATTGTGTCGATATGTCGTTGCGAAAAACTCCCTCTCGATTTCATTCGCTAAAAATAAAAGGGGGATGATTTGTAGGTCATGTGAACAATAGTTTGGACTTGATTCAATCAATTGCATCTGAGATGGAATTTATTTCCACTGTTTCTTCATCAAGTCCAGGATGGTTAGAGGCGATCAAGAGGTATATAACATTGCTGCAAAGGGGGGCATTAATTTGTCAACCTGTGATCGCGCTTCGGATGACTTGATTTGCAGGTCTCACCTAAATTATACCCTTCCTGCCAGATTGTTGTTGCCTTCTTGGCAACTTTGGCAACAATTTGACTTGTCTTGTTCGGGTGCCTCAAAACACACATAAACTTCTTGGCAACTTTGTCACGCTATGGCGAGAGACACAATAAAACACCCAACACACGTCTCATTGTTGGCTGTTTTTTTTTTGCTTCTTTCCTTACCTTACCTTTGGTGCTGCTGGGTGTCTTTCTGTGTGCCTCCAACTTCATGCTACAAACAACCAAATAACATGGAAATTGGGTACACAAAACAGTTTCACTTTTCAACCTTGGCTACAAGAAGTCTCGTGTGGCATTTTGTGGTGCTCTATCACAGAAAACAACCAAGAAATTGGTGCAATTTTTCCGCACCACAGATCACCTGGCTCTTTGACAAATTTCCACGGTATATTTGCCAAGAAAAGTCCACAAACCGAAAGGTGGGCAAATCGAACACACGATCACTGATCGCGCGACTTGATTGCGGATGATTCGCGATCGTGTGCTCCAAATGTGGCCGCGTATGCGAAAAACGCCAATAAAAGTGCATTAATTATTATCTAATTGCCTATGCATGAAAACATGAGATCCCCTACATATTATACACTCCCAATAAAATTGTGCATAAGACTGGTGCGCTGTGGGGAGAATCCACTCGGCATGGGATCCTCCTTTGGCACTCTTGTCATAGCATCAACACTTAAGCACTTCCACTATGAGATTAAATTGAATATTCTCCACCATTTTGATGTGATCTCACGTCAAAATTAGTTATTTATTATCAATTAAGGATCGGTGCGCCTAGTAATTCGATACTTAAAATATCATATTTATGCGCGATCAACTTGTTTAAGTATCTGTTGATCGTTTCAGTGCTATACCTGAAAGTGTTGAGCATTAAAAAGGCAACAGAAGAAGAGAGAGAGAGACTCCAACAAGGCTACTTATAAATTGTTGGAGTTAATAATTTCAAAACCATCCCGGCACCGATCTTCCACTAAACGAAAAATCTTCTCTCATCATCATGATCTTGATACCATCATTTTTCTGCCATTCTTGTTTGTTCAATGTGCAAATTGCACATCGGATTCATCTTGCGTGATCGCAGTCGCGGAAAAAAAGAGCCCACATCGTGTAGAAAAAAGACCAATCAATATAGGCAAATGATTGGCAACTAATCAATCAGCTATTGTTTAACTTTTAGAAATGTTTCGCGCATTTCTCCAAATTTTAATTACAGCAAAATTTTTAAGAATCCCACAAATATTTGGGAAAAATTAATATTCCGATGTTTTTTAGCTTCTTCTGTTTTTGATTTACTTTAAAATTAATTTTGATCCCCTAAAGTCAAGCAATACCCTCAAAAATAGCGCCAGAAGATAGACAAATTGAAAAATTCAAAGTTTCCGTATAATTCGGCTGTAATGTTTAAAACCCAACAAATCGTCTCGTTTTCCACCTGAGGAGTTCCCTAGACAAAATTTCCAGGTATAATATAATATATCTTCTTTAATTAAGATCAACTTTGCAATTACACCTTATAATCTTCTTCTTAAATACCAAAAACAAGAAGAACCACAAAACGAAATGTTGAGCATAAAAAAGCAGAGAGATATGAGATGTAACCGTCGAAAAGTGTTAGGTTGTGAAAGAACTCGTTAATAATTTATTATTGTTGCTGATGTGTGACTTGTATGAGTGATATATACCGATAGTACCAATTAATACACATATGAGATCACAAGAATAACTCCATGAAGATGCAACAGACAATAAATTTATTCCACTCTCTGCCATTTGTGAATTGAACAAATTAAAGGCACTCGATCATGCCATAGCCAGCAGGAGTTTCTCAGATGTTTTTGCCAAGTTATATTAAATTGATGATCTCCCTGATCTTCTTATTTTCTTTGGGGACTTGGCCACAATTTTCGCGCAATTCTCTCGATCATTTTCATTTATGCCAATTTTGAAATGAGAAAGATTTCAATTCGTCTCGAATTGTTTTCACAATTTTCGTGTAATTCGAGATGATCATGCTGAATATTGCACGCAATAGTCGGATCGTGTGATCTTCTAAGATCACTGAAAATTGTGGTTATTTTTCAAATATGTGGAAATCTGGGATATGCGATCTTCAATAATTCCACGCAATGTGATCTAAACTGAAATGATCATGTCATTTTTTATGGTGATCATGTCGCCCCAAGATCACGTGAACTTTTTCCAATGGGTTATTAAAATGGAGAATTCCTGGTCGATTGATTTGAGAAATGTTTCGCAAAATCTGAGAAATTCGAGAATACGATATGGATTTTTTAAATTAAAAAATAATAAAGAAAAACGAACTTTTTGAAAACTTTTTGAAGCAGTTTAATTATAATATTTTAAAGTATTTTAAAACATTTTAAAGATCTTTTTAAAGAGATCTCTTTAAAGCTTTTTAAAGCTCTTTGAAGTTCTTTAAACCTTTTTAAAGCTCCTTGAAGCTATTGAAAGCTTTTAAAAGTTTTTTTTAAAGTTTCTCAAAAATCTTTAATAAAGTTTAAAGCTTTTATAAGCTATTTAAAGCCATTTAAAACTTTATAAAGCTCTTTAAAGTTCTTTGATGCTTATTAAAACTCTTTAAAGTTCTTTCACGCACTAAAAGTTTATAGTATTATAAGTAATATATATGGGCCACCTCTTGACTTCCTCCCATTTGACCCTAATTCACTGCGTGATCTTGGAGGGAAAACATCTTATTGCTCAACTGAGAATTTCCACATTTTCCAGACTCATGCACTTGTATGGTCGGGAGGTTTCCATTTAAATCAGATGGGCACTTTTGTATGAAATATCGCACACAGGGCCCCATCAAGAGCCATGTAATCTCTGAAGCGTGCACAAGTTGCTTGTGAGGTATTAGGAAATCACAAGGACAGCGGTGACATCACTCTAATATATCCGGTATAATGAAATGGATGGAAAAATAGTAAATCGAAATAAGGCAAAAATTATACTAATCTTGCATGATCGCGTTTTTCACGTTCTCCACAATCATCATTGCTTTTTCTGCGATCTGCTATTCTCAGTAAAGATCACTTAGCGTCAATTTGTATATGTCTTTTCGCCATCGTCTACCACTTGGATGATCCGCGGGAGAGGAATTTTGAGGGGCTTTTATATGTAAAATATATAATTTTATATATAGAAAAAGTGTCTCTGGACTTTCTTCTTGTGCGATAGCCAACAAAAGTGGCATGAAGTGTGATTTTATGCAGTCGGAAACACAGTTAAATATTATTATGTAAATGAAGCTAAGGAGAATTCATTAATGAATATGCAAATGGCCAAGTGTATTTATGTATCTAAGCGGCTATTAAATATTTAGACTCTATCATTATAGCACATTATAATCTTGGAGATTATTATGAAATACTAGTGAGCTTTATGGTCAGTCTCTTGAAAAACCACCATGAGATACATATTATTGGTCAATTCTACTCAAGAGATATTTTTATTTATTCTATTGGATTCTCAGTGTTTGATAACCGCCGATTCTTGGCACAGTGAAAATCCAATATATCGTCTCTGTATTTAAGGCACAACAGGAAGATTTTCAACAACTTGAGCTGTCTCGAGCCGAATCCATTCAAACAGAAATAGATTTAAAAATTTGAATGTGAATAAAGTCAAGAAAGACAAGTCATTTTTCATGCAGAATTACCCTTAGTTTATGTAAAAGTGTGGAGGATTTTTTATCAACTCCCAATTAGAAGGAGAAATTGCCGATTTGAACATTCCTGACAACCATACAAATTGTCTCTGCAACATCGATTAATGCTGCGCGAAACAGCTATATTATTTAAATTGAGTGACATTTAAGAGACTTTCGATAAGCTTTGTGCGTTTTCAAAATGCATACCTCAACGGATCTCAAAAGAGATCAAACTGAAAAATGTTCCAGTAAAAGTGTTATATTATAGCTTTTTAGAGAAATACAAGGGGGCAAATATCTTGGGTTTAAAGGTAGATTCACACTATCAAATTAGCTTCAAATATTTATACAAAATGATTTATTTAAAAATTAAGAATACGACTTAAGTTATAAGACAGACTTAAGCTTTAAGCTAGTCAACCTTAAGCTTAAAGATTGTCTTAAGTCTAAAGCTAGCCTTAAGCTTAAACCTAGTCTTAAGCTTTCAGCTAGACTTAAGTTTTAAGCTATGTTTAAGCTAAAAGATAGTCTTGAGCTTAAAGCTTGCCTTAACCTAAAAGCTAGTCTTAAGACTGCTTTAAACTAACCTTAAGCTTAAAATCAGCCTTAAGGCTGCTTTAAACTAACTTTAAGCATTAAGCCAGCCTTAAATTTAAAGCAAACTTTAATTTAAGCCTAAAGCTACCCTTAAGCTTAAATATAGTTTAAGCTAACCTCAAGCTTGGTAATAGCATTAAGCCTAAAGTCACCATTATGCTTAATGGAGCAAGCTTAAAGCTGAAAGCCAACCTTAAAGCTGGCTTAAAGCTTCAGGCTTATTCTTAAATATAAAATTAAAAAATTTGACGTTCTTTTGTCAATTGTAAAATTCTCTTTGTTACAGCGACTGTCAATCTTAACATTTAAAAAAAAATACAAACAAACTAGAGAACTCAATTTTACAAATTTCTATTTCTAGTCTTTTTATTTTTGGTTCTCAGAAACCGTTATTCCTGTTTCGTGTGATCACTGAAGTGTTAAATGCCCCAAAATCACCAGATATTTTCTCCTTTACCAACCCTCCTTCACATGTTAAGACTCTCGAAGTGTTTGTGGAAAAAAAAATACCAAAGGCGAAACATCTCTAGACTATGGAATGAATTACAACTAATAAATGTCGATTACTGTTGAGTTATATTGCGTTTGCCTAAACGAATTGTTCTATACGTTTATGAAATTGTTCTTTTACACCCATATTGCTATTCTTCAACACTTTTGCGTGGAAAAGCCCTGGTGAATGGGTTAACATTAATTTGATGAGTCCGCGCGAGGATAATTATATTCCATGCAAAAATATAGTGGATCTTGGCAGAGCCCATGCAAGAATGGGAAGATGAGAGAATTTTCTGTTGACGATACAAATGCGGTTCACTTTTGTCTGGGCAACAATCAATTCTTTGGCTTTTTCGTCCTCCCCTCCATTGGTCAATGGCAGTGTTTTTGATCTTAAATCAACTGTGAGGAGTCATAAAAGCGTCTTGTGGATGCATCCAAAAGGCAACAAAGAGATCAATGTGTTGGAAAAATAATAATTTCTCACTATTTTCACATCACTTTTAAAATTACATCCCCAACATAAGATATTTTCCCACAAACACTCAACCATCATCTGTCTCTCTTCCTCTTTGCAGATGAACCAAACGTGCAAGGTGTGCGGAGAACCCGCGGCAGGATTCCATTTTGGTGCTTTCACGTGTGAAGGATGCAAGGTGAGCATTGACACAGTTATTCAAATTTTCATTCCCAAGTGCAACGCGTGAGTCACTGAAATTCAACAATTGTCTGAGAGCGGCAATAAGAGTTGTTGTGTAACAATTTCTGTACACTTCATCATCAAAGCAAGGTAGCGGAAAATGAACGCTTTACTTTTGTGGAAATTACCGAGTGGCCAGAAGCAACAATGATGTCTTGCAACAGACACACTTGTCTCAATTTTCCGCAATTTTCTCAAAGCTCTCGGTCAGATTTTCATTGAGCACAATTTGAACCCTATTAATATAATATGGAGAATTATGGGAAGTTGAGGAAAAAGCGTTTAAGTTGTTGTGAAAGGACGATCATGCATTTCCGATCTATAATGCAAGATTTTCTCCGGGTTGAAAGTTGGACAAAAATGCGCAAGGGGTGGTCAATTAATCGAATATGATGTCCTTTTATACAACATGTGTAATACTTTCGAGAGGATCGAATTTTTATTTTGTTTTAATAGAGTCTGTTTGATAAATTGTTAAATAAGAGAGCAAAAATTTTTAAAAATAATTCCATAAGCTTTAAATATTACAGTTTAATCACTGCTTTTTGGCGAATAAAGCTCAATAAATTTTGTAAAAGCTCTTTAAAAATGCAATTACTTAAAAGTTCGTCCAAATTTCTTTCAAATCTTTAGAAAAATTAAAAAAAATATAATGAACAATAAAAGCTTTCAAAAAATTGTCGAATCCCTAATTTCGCAAAAAGCTCTCAGTTTTTGTTTCTAGAAGTTTAGAAATGTATTTTACAAAAGCTTAACAAATTTTTTAAAAACCCCAAAAATATAAAATCTCTGCAAATCTTATATTAATGAGATTGTAGAGCCCAAAACGTTTGCTAAAAGCTCTCAGATTTTTGAGCTTTTACTGAAGCTCAAAATTTAGCTTTCATTTCCAAGATTTTAAGTTGATTGTTTTTTTTTCTATTTTTTAATTTTCTTACCAATTTAACAATTAAATTCCTAAAAATTGTTCTTCAAGCTCCAAATGACCACTTATTTGCCTCTCATTTATTACAAAATCTCTCCATATAGATTCAGTGAACTTTTTCAGTCTTAATTGCATCCCACTCTCGCGTTTCCCATCATAGAGAACGGAAACTCATGTCTAACCCGCCTTCAATTTGATTTGAATCGTCTTGAATGGTTGAGTGATCACATTAAATTGTCACTGATGATTTTCACCTGTGTCTTTTCATTTTCGGGATCAGTTTCACTCTCTGGTCCACAGTGAAATCGCTGAGGAGAAAATTGAGCTTCAACGACGAAGAATGCAATAAATCATTCGCGTGACGCGATCGCGGTGTTAATTAACTTGTATTTCACTTGAGAGCTTTTTTGCTATATAGGACCCGTGCTTGAGATCACTTCCCTGGCTAAATATTGTGACTAATCTCACTTGGTGGGGATCTCTTTGCAGTCCTTCTTCGGGCGATCGTACAACAACCTGTCGTCGATATCTGAGTGCAAGAACAACGGCGAGTGCGTGATCAATAAGAAGAACAGGACGGCGTGCAAAGCATGTCGCCTGAGGAAGTGCCTGCTCGTGGGAATGTCCAAGAGCGGCTCCCGCTACGGTCGCAGATCCAATTGGTTTAAAATCCACTGTTTGCTGCAGGAGCAACAACAAGCCGCCGCGGCGGCACATGGGAACAGAAAAACCCCGCCACCGGGCCTTGCCATGCTAGGCCATCCCGGAGCCTATCCTCCCGGCTATCTGCAGCGGCCACCCTGCACAAAAGAAGAACTAATGCTTTTAGGAATCGAGGACTACGGCAAGCATCCGTCCGCTTCCCCATCTGTGAGCTCGCCCGATAGCCACAACTCCGACAGTAGCGTAGAGGTAGGCGATCGACGGAATTCTCTCCTCCGAAAAGTGCCCGATCACCCGCCACTGAGCAAGGAGCAGCTCTTCCAGCTACCCTTCGCCGGGCTCCCATCCCTGCCCATGATGCCGCCTCCTGGCTTCCTGCCTCAGTCGCCACTCTTCTTCCCTGGCTACCATCCGGCCCTCTATCCGCCTCACCAGGGCCTCCTCAAGCCCGCCGAGCAGCAAATGCTGAGTCAACATGCGGCCGCGGCTGCTGTCGCGGCGGCCAATAACAACAGCCGCTTCACACCAAACCACAATAGCAAGACAGCCGAGGAGCTCACGAAGCGCTTCTACCTCGATGCCGTGCTCAAGTCACAGCTCTCGCCCAACGGAGCCACGAAAAGCGAAGCCGAAGATGAGGACGTGGACGCCGAAGATGTAGTAGCGCTCACGCCGCCACGGTCGCCCTCAGTCGCCACCAGGGCCATCATCCAGGAGAATCCCATCGATCTCAGCATGAGGACGGGCAGCAGCACTACCTCAGCTGCCGGCCGACGAGCCTCCAGCGAGGTCAGTGACGTGGGCAGCGAACATGAGGACGCTGGGGTGTCGGAGAAGAGACTCGCGAATGGTAGCGACCTGGACGAGACGGAGTACGAACGCGAGGTGAAACGGATGAAGACACACGGAACCACACCACTCGATCTCACCACGAAAGTCTAGCCGGGAACAGGGAATGATCCACAATCAGTACAACGACTTTATCACTTTCAAAGAAATTCACTGAACATCCGGTAAGCTAACGATTGGGGAAGGAAATTCAAATTTGCGCGCCAAAATGTTTAATGATTAAAGAGATTAAAGAGGAAGGAAAGTGGTCTCAGTGCCGATTCGGCGATTTATGGGCGAAATCGGCAATTGATTGGGAGTTATGAAATCGGCAACAAATATAAGTTTTCTAAGACGACAATTTTTGCCTACTCTTAATGTAATCAGCAAATTATTTATTAATTTCAGTTTAGAACTGCCGATTTGACGATCTTTGTATGAAATACAGCTCATTTGTACCGATTTGTATGCTAAATGCCGATTTACATGTGTCTAATAGCAAAATTAAGACAATCTTCAAGTATGAAAGCAAGATAAGCCAATTATTAAACGAACAGTTACTTACGAATCAAGAAAATTGCGCCGATTTCTGGTTTAAAATCGACAAATCGGCATAAAAATATTTGTAACACCTTTTATCAGCATAAAATCGACAAATTACTTTAAATCTCAGCTGCTTTAACAAATATATGCGGTCATTATTAATACCCTAATCTAAATAATCCGATAGTCATCGTGAAGATTACGATGAAATGATCGTGTCTGGGATTATGTGAGAGAATCTGTCTCAAGTCATCTCCACCCATTTCCGATCGCGAGACGCTCTAATTGCAGGAAGACGTGGTGGATAATCACAGAGTCACTCTGTGTCACTGATTGGGCCCAAAATGCGTTGGATGCACTCGAAAAAAAGAGACGAAAGGGCAGCACTTTGATGGAGTTTGAGAAAAATAAAGTCACTCCGCAATGAACCAAATGTTAAAGCTGGAGAAGTGATCAAGGAGTGATGGCAATGGGGAGATATTAGGGTCTAAAAGGTGTACACCAATTCCAGAACTTCTACATTTTGTGTGAAAGTTCCCCTTTGGAAGCTTCAAAGAGCTTTCATTTTGTTATGAT
This sequence comes from Phlebotomus perniciosus, assembly GCA_918844115.2. Classification (NCBI taxonomy): domain Eukaryota; kingdom Metazoa; phylum Arthropoda; class Insecta; order Diptera; family Psychodidae; genus Phlebotomus; species Phlebotomus perniciosus. The sequence goes on along the minus strand of CAKKOB020000483.1, from coordinate 2,572 downwards.
TAATTTACTAAACGAAATTGTTTTTAAAATTACTTTATTTTCTAACACTAACACCTTCTTATACAAAGCTTTGAGATAACCATAAAAGCTCTCGAAAATTTTAATCAATTTATCATTTAATCATTTAATCAATATAAGTATGACAAAAGCTCAAAAAATTTATCCAAAAGCCCCAAAAGCTTTACAAATTTCTGAGAAAAAAATTCAAAAATTCATTTAAAATATTTTGAAAGCTCATTATCTGTATAAAAAACAACTAACAGCACTTCTAATAGCACTTCCAATTCCAAAATTTCTCACACACTTCCATTCAAGTGTACACAACTTTCGACCACAATATCTCCCTCTTGAGTGAAGGAAAGATGTTGATTGACGTGTGCAACACCAACGCATTATTCCTCCACTTCTTCCTTCCCTTTTGGGCACAGCGGATCAAAAATATGAGTCATCTAATTATATCACGTCTGACTTAGATGGTGGAAACAAGTTGCGCGCGAACATCACTCGTGAAATTGAGTGAAAAGATGATTGCTGATGAATCGTGGGATGAATGCACTGGAGTGAATTTCATTGTGCCACTCCTGTGGGAGGAAAAATCATCCGCAAATCCAGCATCGCTGCAATTTGGGTGACTCTCTCGTTCCACATCCCGTGATCGGCTTTTTTTGCACCCACTGGCCATTTGCATACCAGACACTCTGTCATTGAGGTCTTCAGCTCCATTGACGCGAAGCCCTCCCGTCTAATGAGCGACTACATCAAGTGGAGGTTGAGACTTCTCACGCGGCTGATCTTGAGATTTCACATGACGAACCATTTGAAAGGGATTTAAAATCAATATTTGATCGAATGAGTGGAGAAAATCGGTAAATCGGCGCCGATTTGTGAACTTAATTTTAATTAAGCAGATCAACGGTAGTTTTATATCCAAATCCAATCAATTTTTTGAGTCAAAAATATCATAAAAATAGGCACATTGTAATAAATTTCGCCTAGATTTGGGCAAAGGGAAACAAATTTTGACTAATGTTGACTTAGTTGAACTAATGTTGAACTTAGAAATATGCAAAGTTTACATAAAAATTTGTAAAATTTATGAAAAAATTCATCAAAATTTGCAAACAACATAAATAAGCAATTATCTTTGGAAATTATGTTTTAAAAATAACCAAATAATTCAATGTTTACTCAATAAGTAACTTAATTGATCTTTCGTTCAAAAATCAGCAAATTTTCGTCGAAATAATTACCAAATCGTTACAAATAACTGCCTCAAAGTCGGCAAATTTTCGCTATTTCATCCAAAAGGCGGCAAATCGTCCCCGAAACACACTGAATGCTTTCCTCCTGTCTGAGAAAATGAAAGATACATAAAAATCTTTATGCCACGAAATCATTTGTCACATATCTTGAATGACAAAGAGTTAAGATAAGGAAATGCGACTGTTGACCATATCAATAATCACTTTAATAGTCAAAACTCTCTTTTATCTTCCAATTAACAATTTTTATTTTGCCATTCGAACACCGCGAGATGAGCTGTTGAGATGGAAATAAATCACTTGTGAGTGTGAAACTTTCTTTTTTATCAGTCTCCCATTTAATATCTCGCGGTGAAACTGTTAAAATTTTCAAATGGTCTCTCGCTGAAGGGGGTGGATGCGCAAAAGGTGAAAATCAATTGTCAAGCTTTCATTTTGGCGTGCAAATTGAATTATGCTCTTCGGACTGACAAGTTCACCCCATGAGGGCATACAAATACGCCACAAGAGCTGTCCGAATCCCACCTTCGAGATGAACGCGCATATCAAGAACGAAAATTCAACGCACCAGAATGAGTTCGCCAATCAATTAAAGTGGGATTAAAAGATTTGTGAGTGTCTGAAGGTGGAGAAAACCTGTTGGTGGTGTTTCTCAGGTGAGATTGCGATGTTTAATCTCATTTTGTGGGAATATTATCGAGGGTGTTCGGTGGATTTTCTAGGAAGCCAGTATAGTGACTAAGGACTTATCTTTAGCATCGGAACTCAATTACCATGACTCTAATTTTCTGTACAATTTGTTGTGTTGTCACTAAATGGCCAGTTTCTGAAAGACATGACCACAATGAGTTCATTAACTCAAAATGTAAATGATGGAGCAATGTTTGAACTATTTATTTATATAGGGTCAAGTTCTGTCTCATAGAACAGTTTATTAAGTCTCAAATTTTAAATTTTTGAATTTTGAAGATCTATTAAATCAGTTTAAAAGTTTTTAAAATTTAAGAAATAAAAATTTAATATTTTTAAAGCGCTTTATATCCATATTGGGCTCTATTCTGTCAATAAAGATAAAGAACAATAAAAAAACAATAAGTGAAAAATAAGGACTTGGTTATTGTGAGTTTAATCCTGAATTTAGGCTTATCCCTAATCCTGAATTAGGGCTTTGCCCAGATCTTTCACCTAGATCTTGATTTAAGGCTTTGTCGTAATCCTGAATTAGGGCTTGGTCTAGATTTTGACTTAAGGTTTCGCCTAGATCTTGAATTAGGGCTTTGCCTAGATCTTGATTTTTGATTTAAGGTTTC
>CAKKOB020000482.1:26015-46299 GCA_918844115.2 Phlebotomus perniciosus | reverse complement strand
TCCTTAGGAAGCTAGAAAGTTTCCTTAGAAAGCTCAAGAATGTTATTTATTAGAACTTTCTTATGTTCGTTTAATTTTTAAAATATTATTGAGCTTTAAGGTAGATCTAAAGTAGATTCTATGTATTTTTTAATAAAGATCAAGCCTTAAGTTAAAAGCATTTAAAGTTAAACCCGAAGCATTAAGCCAGCTGTAAAATTAGGGAAGCTTTAAGCCAGCTTCAAGCTTAAAGCCAAACTTCAAGATTTAAGGTAGTTTTAACCTCTAAATTAGTTTCAAGCTTAAAATTAGTCTTCAGTTTAAAGGTATCGGAGATTTAAGCCAAGCTTTTGAGTAAGTTATACTTATATTTTGAAAAATTTTCAAAAATCATCCAAAAATTGCGTTGATTGACAAATTTTTTGAGCTTTTTAGATTAAAATTTTGCGAGCTTTTACTCTTTTTTTGTTTTCTAGAAAGCTCCAAAATGCTGAAAGTTCTGGAAAGCTTTCTTACAAAATGTGAATCGTACGATTTGTCAGAAAATCCAAAATTGCTCAAATATTACAGAATTAATGGAGTAATGTAAATTTTCGTTTTTTCCAATATGTTTGTGCAAAGATTTTTTCAGAGCTTTTTGAAAGTTTTCTTGTTGTTATATAAATATCCTTTGAAAATATTTTAAAAATAATAAATAAAAAATTTTGTATTTAATTTTTAGCCTTCTGACTATAAAAACTCTCAATTATATTTCAAAATTCCAAACACTTCCCAAGGAATTTTTGAAAGCTTTCGCATAAAATATAAAGCGTGTTAAATAAAAGAAATATTTATGTACATAATTCCCTCAGTGAGTAACCCTTTTTTTTAGTGAAATCCACACCCAAAACTTACCTTCACTACAGTAACAATGAGAATAATGCAAATAATGAGCAACAGTGCAGCTACTGTGAGCGCCGCGACGGTTATTTGTGGCGATGTTAGGTGATTGAGGAATCCCTTAGCCTCAGGATCTAGGTATGTTGATGCCGTCTGCCCGAAGGCCCCAAAAGCACCGCCACCAAGTTGACTCAGTGACTGTTCCGCCCCAATCTGTATCCGCCTTTTTCCGGCCGGAGATGAATTTATGCAACCACCTGGAAAATCACAGTCCAAGCCGACTATTTAGCCTCACACATGCACAGATAACAAAAAAAATCTGCCCTATTTAATCATGAGAATCCCTCAAACCCCAAGGACCAAAGAGAGACGACATTTTAAAGTGAAATTTCTCAAGGGGAGCAATTCAACCTTTTCACGGTGAAAAGTTCACCGAAGAATGGAGGTATTTGTTGTGCAAATGATAATGTAAATTTCCCGCCCCCCTCCCCCCGCAAACTCTCCCACTTCAGCTGAATCAAGAATTAGGTGATAATATAATACAATGGTTTATTCTTTCCTGATATCTCCTCACAGATCCGGAAGGAGATTCTGAGATGCTTTTAATACTTCTCAACAATGTTTAAAGGTGCTTCAGCTTTATAAGGATTTTGAGAAAATTGTTTTCTATAAGATTTATAAAAGCATCAACAATTTATTCGTTACTAAAACGTGCGTTCAGTTAAACCATTTTCATGGCATATTCAAGGGATATTTACAGCTTAGCGTTGGCGTTGCGTCAGGGGGTGGTTAATTCACAAATATCACTGATAAAACGCTTTAAGCGAATTTAAACGTTTTAAGCACGTTAAAACGCTTTAAGCAAGTTAAAACGCTTTAAGCGAGTTAAAACGCTTTAAGCGAGTTAAAACGCTTTAAGCGCGTTAAAACGCTTTAAGCGAGTTAAAACGCTTTAAGCAAGTTAAAACGCTTTAAACGAATTAAAACGCTTTAAGCACGTTAAAACGCAAGCAAGTTAAAACGCTTTAAACGAATTAAAACGCTTTAAGCACGTTAAAACGCAAGCAAGTTAAAACGCTTTAAGCGAGTTAAAACGCTTTAAGCGAGTTAAAACGCTTTAAGCGAGTTAAAACGCTTTAAGCGAGTTAAAACGCTTTAAGCGCGTTAAAACGCTTTAAGCGCATTAAAAATGTGTTAAAATTCTTTAAACGCGTTAAAAATCTTTAAGCGCATTAAAAACGCGATAAAATTCATTAAACGCTTTACAGCGTGTAAAAATCCTTTAAACGCATTAAAATTCTTAAAGCGCATAAAAATTCTTTAAACGCATTAAAATTCTGCGTGTAAAAATTCTTTAAACGTGTTAAAACTCTTTAAACGCGGTAAAATTCTATAAACGCGTTTGAATGCTTTAAACGCGGTAAAATTCTTTAAGCGCATAAAATTGCTTTAAGTGGGTTTAAGCGCTTTCTTATAAAATTCTTCTGAATAAAATATGGAACACTTCTAAAGCTTCATAATGTTAAAATTGCCTTCCCACTTATCGCTATACTTCAGTAGGAATGTTTCCCTCTCATCCCAGAATCCTTCCCCAGGTATTTTAATTAAAGTCACATTGTGTTCAATTTGTAATGTTGCACCTTTGTCAGCTTTGACTAAAATTCTAATTGGATCTGTGCAATGACTGTTTACACCAAAACTACTTGACGCTTTAACCCCCGAGAGAATTACAATCTCTCCATGTCGCTTTTCGTCATGCAACTAATCTACCCGAGACACCCCCACCCCCACACATGACTTCCGGTGTGCAAGGGAAATGACTCACCTGTGTCTTTGTTGCAGTGGCAACAAGTTTGGTCGTCGGGGGCTGCGTCGGATGCACAACAAGGCACACATTGATTGTTGAGGCGGTCGAGATGGAGGGGGAAGGCGCACGTCACGCACGAGTACTGGCCGGGTCCGCTGCACGAACGGCACGACTCATGGCACGTCTTGCATGTCTGTGTGGGTGGGTCGTAGTACTGGGAGCCGAGGCACTCCATGCAGAGGCCCCCGTCCAGCATAAAGTGGGAGGGACACGAGGTGCACGCGAGCGGCCCGGCGCCGTTGCACGTGCGACAGTAGTGATGGCACTTCTGACAGCCGAACGGCCCCTTGAAGAAGCCCTCGGGACACTCTGGGTGGCATTCACCGCTTGCCAGCTGCCACCCCGTCGGACACGTCACGCACTGATCACGCCGCGGCCCGCTGCACGTCTGGCAGCTGAGGTAGCACTTGGCACAATTGCCGCGGTCACTGTAGTATCCTTCGGCGCACGTAGTGCGACACTCGCCCGACTGCAGCTGCAGGCCACGTGCACACACCGTGCAGTTCATGCGTGACACGCACTTGGTGCACGTGTGCAGGCAGCGCACGCACACACCCGCCTCCATGTAGTAGCTGTCGTCGCACGCACTCACGCAGCGGCTGTTTTGCAGTAACAGCGAAGCTGAGCACGACAGACAGTCACGCTCCGTGGGACCCGTGCACGACTCACAGGTGGAGTGACACGGATGACAGTGGCCGTTCTCGGCGTATTCAGCTGTAAAAGGTCATTAATATGTCATAATTTGATGGGTCATTTAAGAGCTTCTTAATGCGCTTGTCGAAGCGCTTGCCAAAGCGCTTATTGATGCGTTTTTCAATGCGCTTTTCAAAGCGCTTATTAATGAGTTTTTTAAATCGTTTATTAATGCGCTTTTAAAAGCGCTTATTAATGAGCTTTTTAAAACGTTCATTAATGCGCTTTTAAAAGCGCTCATTGATGCGCATCAATAAGCGCTTTAAAAAGCGCATTAATAAACGATTATATAAATAAGCGCTTATTGATGCGCATCAATAAGCGCTTTGAAAAGCGCAATAATAAGCGCTTATTGATGCGCATCACTAAGCGCTTATTATTGCGCTTTTCAAAGCGCTTATTAATGCGCTTTTCAAAGCGCTTATCGATGCGCTTTTCAAAGTGCTTATTGATGCGTTTTTCGAAGCGCTTATTAATGTACTTTTCAAAACATTTATTAAGGCGTTTTTCAATACGCTTATTAATGCGCTTTTTAATGCGCTTATTAATGCGCTTTTCAAAACGTTTCTTAATGCGTTTTTCAAAGCGCTTATGGATGCACTTTTCAAAGCACTCATTAATGTGCTTTTCAAAGCACTTTTGAAAACGTTTCTTAATGCGCTTTTCAAAGCACTTATTAAGGCGTTCTTCCAAACGCTTATTAATGCGCTTTTCAAAGCGCTTATCGATGCGCTTTTCAAAGTGCTTATTGATGCGTTTTTCAAAGCGCTTATTAATGCGCTTTTCAAAACGCTTTTTAAGGCGTTCTTCAAAGCGCTTATTCATGATCTTTTCAAAGCGCTTATTAAAGCGCTAAAAGTGTATATAGCAAAGCGCCTTTTACAAGCGCTTATCAATATCTAAGAATCCATAAAAAACTGTCAAACAACCAAATGTCACAAATAGACAATTTTCCCCTTCCCTCGTGATTTCCATTAGCAAAAATTACCATAAAAGCTTTAGAGGTAAAGCTTAAAATTCGGATATAACCTCAATAACTCTTTGCTATTTCAATTTCAAACGTAATTGTCTGTGGGGCTTTGTTGTGGGGTGAAAGGAAGTGTTATCTGCATATTGTACATTTAGAGAAAATTGCATTTATATTGTTTCATCTTGTGTACATTTTCAATTCTGCATATCACTGCAAAAGGGGGCGCAGAAACCATATATTCGGCCATATATGTAAGATATTATGGCCATATATTTGCTCTATATTTTCCCCGGTAATTTTTTAACATGGCCGTAATGTTTGGGTAAGAGAATTTTTATCATTTAAGTCATTTATGGAATTTTTTTTTAATGAAAGAACCAGGTTATATGAAAATAATAAACATAACCTGATGGATGGAAATGGAGGCGTTCTCGAAAGTTGGAGAAGAGGGATAATTTTAGTAATAAATTTCTCATTCAAATTTTGTTTAAAAACTTTTAATTTTAATACTTAATCCTTTCGCATTTCACCTTTCATTGCATAATAATGAATAGAAAATGAGAGAATGTGTTCCAAATTAATACAAATTAATCCCGCAAAAGTTCCTTTCAGTGCAACATTTCAAGGCACTTTCGCCGAGACGCCAATTAAAAAGCACTTCATAGTAAACCCCTTAATTGTATTACGGGGTAAATAAAGTGCATAATCATCCATAGGGTGGGGAAAAAATCACTTCACCTCCTGACGGTGAGGGAGGATAGTCTGAATGTTCGTCATTTCCGCTTTGAGTAGAACAATCGGGCAAATCATGATCCATAAATGGGCTAACGATGCAACAAGTGATTCCTCATTAATATCTTTTAAATGCTTCACTGACTAATACGACGACAATTAAATCAGCAAGTTGAATTAAGACAGGATGGCCGTTGAGGTGTTAATGCGCTCAACAGCGAAGATTGAATTAACGCTTCTACGAAAGTCTGTGTCACAGATTAAATGAAAATTCTTTTAACTCCCAGTCACAATTCATTAAAATTTTAAACATAATGAAGAAATGTTGAGTTTTGTGGAGAGAGAGCTGTGAAGTATTTGAAGTGCTACTGACAACCTTTGCTCTTCACATTCATCCCTATTTTACTTTCTTTTCAACGAACACTTCCCAATTTACGATTATTACCCGGGAAATATTCCTCAAACTCCTTTACAAGGTTAGATATATACTTGTAATGAATTTTTTACTTAAAAGAATTTGTGCCTCGCTGAGATGAATTGCTTGCACAGCATTTAATAATTGAGTGAAAAAAAGAGGGATTAGTATGAGATGAAAATTCTATATTGATTTTTCTTCTCTTCAAGATGTGCTAAATTTTCCCTCCATCATGAAAAGTTAGGAAGTTTACCTCAGTTTTTAGATACATAAATATGTCTGGATTGAAAACTAAAGTTTTCATGTAGAGAATTTTCTCTTCTTCTCAACTATAATATTTGGTATTTTTTATTCTCTTCAGGGAATATTTATTTACTTCCATTTTATGATTTGAATTCGGTTTGGCATCTTCGAAAAAAGTTAAACTAATACAAGTTGATGTATTATATATTCAAAGCCTTATTTCAGGATGATAACGAATTAGGCCCTCCGACATGTCTTTGCATTTTTTGATGGTGCTATCGTCCTGAACAACATATCAAAATTTCAAGGAAATCGGTAGATAGGTTCTCGAGATGGCAGGTTTAAAAACAAGTTAATTATTGTCTGATGTTCAAAATTTTTTTTCGGGATCTAAACGAATTAAGCCCTCATACATGTCTTTGCATTTTTTAAAGCTTCTTTCGTCCCCAACAACATATTAAATTTTCGATCAATTCGGTTAATAGGTTTTCGAGAAACTAGGCTATAAGTTCAAGTTGAATTAGTCATATTTTCAAAGCCTTATTTCAGGATCAAAATGAATTAGGCCCTCTGACATGTCTTTGCATTTTTTGAAAGTCCTATCATCCTCAATAACATATCAAAATTTCAGACAAATCGGTTGATAGGTTCTCGACAAACCTGATTTTGAATTAAAACCTGCATTTCCGTTATAAATTGATTACTGAAACTTTTCTTTCAGGCTATTATCTCAATTTCTTTCCTTAATTCCCTACATGAATAAAAAATAGTTCTTGCCAAGAATTTGCCCATCTCCTAGTGAAAGAATATTTCCACTCGTGCTCGAGTATGTTGAAAATTTGTTTTCAACTCTTTACTTTCTTTTATGATGGGCATGTAATAGAAGGAATTTAAAAAATTAGCGAAAATATTGAAAAGCATCTCATCTAGAGCTATTTAGGCCGCCATGCAGAAACGCTCCATCTTTTGAGATATAAAAGTTGAGCGGAAAAAATTCCTCTTCAGCAGCGAGAAAATAAATTTTGTTATCTCTCTACCAGGAAATGTGGTAGCAAGTAGCAAGAAGTGAATAAATATTCTTGCAAATACACCTTATGGGGTGGGAGGGGGGGGTCTGAGTTGGGGATCTTGGCAGAGGAGAAAAAAAAGTCAACAACTTCCTCCCTCACTTTTTTTTCACCCCCACAGAGTCCACCACAGAAAAAGCTCCCTCGGGCTTATCTTGAATTTCTTTTCCCCGCCTCTGGATTCTCTTCCCCCCTCCTCCCCAAAAGCAAATTCCGTAGTCCGTAAACTAACCGCATGACAAACATTAAAATATGAGAAACTTACACTCATCGCAAATTTCACTTCCTGCTGAAATGCATTTTCCCTTCTTGTTCTTAATCCAATTCTCCTTGCATGTGAGACAGACGCCATTGGTGGTGCAAGTGGCACAGCCGGTGGCACATGAGAGACACTCCTGGCGCTTCTTGTCGCTGTAGAAGCCATCCGGACAGCTATTGACGCACTTGCCGTCGATGGCGAAGCGTCCTGGCTTGCATGTGATGCATTGAGTCTCCGATGAGCCGTTGCATGTGAGACAGGACGAATGGCAAGGGGCACAACTGCAACCATATAACAGTGAGCATCCATTAAAATTCATCCCACACAATCAAAGACCATTTCCAAGGAGGAGGTAATTCAATGCAAAACTATGTCATGGATTTAATATTTGCATGATTTATGATATTGTGTTTCAAAAGATGAAATATTTGAATTTAAAATGATAATAAGATAAAAGGAGCTTTCGGAATATTTTACGGGCATTTTTGAAAATTTTCAACAGTTTTTGGGTCAACAAGACCATGTCGAAGCGCTTGTTAATGCGCTTATTAAAGCGCTTGGGACAAGGGGGAGATATTATGGTCAAAAAGATGTACAACACTTCCATATTTTGCAGAAAAGCTCCTCAAAGTCCAATTCGGATGCATTGAAGAGCTTTCATCCAATCAATTTTATTTTCTGTAATAAAACCATCTAAAACCGTTTAGAGCTTTCTAAGAAGGCTTTTTAAGAAAGCTTCCCAAGAAAGATTTCTAGACCTTTCTAAGGAGCTTTCTGAGAGCTTTCAAAATTAAATTTACAAGATCTTTCTAAAAAACTGTAATAAGTAAGCTTTACAAGAAAGGTTTCTTAAGTTTTCTAAGAAAAACTTTCTAGAGCTTTCTAAAGAAATTTTCTAATAAAAGAGCTTTCTAAATTAACTCCCAAGAGCTTTCTAAAAAAGTTTTCTATTAAGAAAGTTTTCTTAAGAAGCTTTCTAAGATAAGATGTCAAAGCTTTGAGAACTTAAAAAGCTCTAAGAAATATCCGAAAGCTTTACAAATGTATCATATTTTTTTTAAATGCTTGTAAATTTCTGCAGAGTTTAAAAACAATTTTAGAAAGCTTTCAATTAATCAAGTTCACACTTTTCAATGTTTAGAAATATCCTTAAAAGCTCCTGAAAGTTTTCAAAAGAGCTCGTAAAAATAATCTAAGACTCTGGAAGAATTACCCCAAAGCCCCAGATCTCCTTTGGATGCTTTCAAATTTACTTAGCATTTCCAATCCACTTCCAAAAGCTCCCGCGCACTTCCATTCAAATGTACACCACTTCTGATCATAATATCTCCCCCTTGCTGGGATGTGTTATTGATTTTCTTTTTGAAGACTCTTTGAAAAATTGATTTGATTTTTTACCAGAAGGTGATTATTATGGTTGGAAGTCATCACTTGAATGTAAAAACTCGAATCCTTGGAAGTTGAATAAAATGGGTTACTTTTAGGCATCCAAAGTGCTTTCAAAATATTGAACAGTTTTTGTTTAAGTTTTTAAGCTTTAACTATTCGTTGAACTTTAAAATTTTAAATAAATTACTAAGTTTAATGTTAGTATTGCAGTAGAAATTTTGCAGCAATTTTGTTAAAATCTCTGTATGTTTAGAGCTTTGAAGATTGCTCAAAATTTTTGAATAAGTTTGTAAAGTTTCTAAAGATATTTCCAAGATTATTTTGTTTCGTTCTTCACATTTTTTTGTTGTTGATTTTTTGAATGCTTTTCAACTTTTCTTTAAAGCTTCTTAGAAGTTATTAGTTTAAAAAATTAAATTAATAGGATAAAAACTCTTAGAAGCTCCCAAAGCGCTGGAAGTGTTGGGAAGCTTTTCTACAGATCGCGGAAGTGCTCGTAGTACATCTTTTTGATCCTAATATCTCCCTCTGATTTTTCGGTTCTTTCAATAGCGAAAAATTCTAATTTTACGTTTACTATAGTTCAGCCAGGTACAATTTAAATCCTCTGCGTTCTTAAACTAACCGTGTTATCACACGTAAGCTCCTAGCAGATTAATTGGGAGATTAAGTGCTAGAATGTGAGAGAAGAGAGCGAGTGAGATGGGCTCTCTTTAGCAGATTAAAACGGAACTCTATCTTCTCTCTTTTAACACATACAAAAACATTATAGAGTGAGATGAGAGATTAAATTAATCTGCTAATTCATCAATTAATCTGCTAGGAGCTTACGTGTGATAGCACGGTTAAGCTTAGAGCCAGCTTTAAACTTAAGGCCAGTTTTAAATTTAAGACCAGCTTTAAAGTTAAGGCCAGTTTTAAGCCTAGAGCCAGCTTTAAAGTTAGGACCAGCTTTAAGCTAAGATCAGGGCCTGAAGTCTTGAAACATCGATCCGATTGCGGTCGATCGGAAGCAAAACTTTGTGACCTTATATACACCGAAATAGGTACCAATATTTCTTTTTTGTTTTCCCCCTTCCACTGAAAACCCCTCTAACCTGGTCGTAAGCCTACAGACCTATTTTGGCTGAGAACTTCCTTGTATCAGACACCGAAATTTCTGGTTCCGATCGATCGGAATCGGATCGATACTTCAAGACTTCAGGCCCAGCTTTAAGCTTTGAGACAGCTAATTTGATAGTGTGGATCTGCCTTAACTTTCAATCGCTGGATTTTGACTTATTTAGGCCTAAATGAAAGGTATCTTTACGGTCTACAACTCTCCCTTAGATTTTAGAAGATCATAGAATCAACATAAAGGGGTTGAATTCGAAGTTTACACTCCGAATTTGGTTCCAGAGTAGTTTAGCTCCCAGTCAAGCTACGCGGTTGCTTTCTTCTTATGCTTCCTAACAAAGTATAGTTGCTAAATTTCAAAAGTATAAAACTTACTTGATTCCTGCCTCGATGTAAGACACAATGTACTGACAGAGATATTGCAGAAAGATGTCCGTGATCTTTGGGTGGAATTGCCTGAGAATCGTTGTGATTCCCGTAACAAAAGGCGCTCCGTCGATCTGTTCTGACTGTTTCTTGGCAATCAGCGTGGCCAAATTCTTCAGGAAGTGCATCTTTCCCAGATGCGAAATGACCAAAAGGAAGAGAAACTGCGCAAAGAAGGCAGAATTCTTCGTGATGACGTAGATTTTATCCAAGGGATTGTATATTCCAGCTGCTTCGAGATACTTGTTCAGTTCACTTAGGAGTTCAGCACTGGGATAGGGTTTCTCAGGATCAATTTCGTGGGCCTTGATCTCCATCAGTAGGGCGTCGTTCATGGTGCGTAGTGAAGATTCTAGGTTTTTAGAATTGAAGGCACAACAGATGTTTATCTCGTAGCCAATGTGACGCCTTAGGATCTGCTTCTGGCCGATCTTCAGCACCCAGTCGAGGATCTTCGGCCAGATTTTGATGCATCGGTTGATGTAGTTTGGGTAAAACTTGTTCGGATTGGGAATGCTGGTGTTTGTGGTGATCTCTTCAGCGAAAGCTGTCAGAGTATCCAGCCAGATCTTCTCCTTGAAGATGTTCTTCTCCATTGTGGCCAGCAGTTGTTGCAACTCAGTGACAATGGTGAAGGCGTAGAGCTTATCCAGACCCATAAGACCCGCAGGACCAATTGCACCGATTATCTTGGGGAAGAACTTGAGGTTGATTCCCTCCTTCAGGGTCTTGTAGTCATACCAGGCAGTTTGGACGTCGACGTAGATTGTGTTCTGGGGATCTGTTTGTCGTAGAATCTCCCTCCCTAAGCGTCCGATGAAGTTCACAGAAACGGCATCTGTTGGCGGCATCACAGGAATTGGAATGATGGTGTTCTGGTAGATTGACTGCCAGTCCTGGATCTTGCTTCGTAGGAAGCTATTACACTCCTTCTCCACGTTGTAGTTGATGATTCGAGACATTTCCTCCTGCCAGAACTTAAGACCCTGGATATTCAAGTAGTCCTGGACGTACTCAAATGATCTCCGATAACCATCAATGATCTTGGTCAGTTCTCCTAGCTTCTGTTCTAGTTCACCTGATTTAGCTTTAGGACTGAATGTCAGCGTTTCATGGAGAGCGTTCGACAGATTCTTCACCAACTCCTTCCTGATTCCATCCTCTAGTAGCTGCTTCGGATCCAGCTCTATAACCCCCACTAGAGTCTTCTTCATCATGAGAATGCCTTCCGTGAAGACTGAAAGCGTATACGTTAGTCTAGCAACTTCGAATCTCTCATCTAGTTGCGCATATTCTTTCAGCTTGTCTTTCTCCAATCTTGTTGGAATCTCTCGGATAGTATTGGTTTGCAGACTAACAATCTGCGAGAGGATGTAGAAGATGGTTTGCGGAATGATCTGTACGACTTTCCTCACGTAGTCCACCAGTTCGTTGCTGTAGTACTGCGATACTGAGATTAGATCTTCACTCTTGGCCTGATTGATGCGCAGCAGAGGAACTTCCAGAGCGCTGGCGAGTTTTAGGAATGTTGCTCTGAGTTTGATCACTAAACTCGGTGATTTCTTGATATGTTCCTGCATTATTGGCGTATACTTGTCCACAATCTTCCAAGCATAGCTTAGATCTCCAATCAGTTGTAGATTGATCAAAGCATCTTCCTTGATGTTGATTGTGTGGATCATTTGATGAAGGTAGTCTCTGACTTCGATCAGCAACTGCTTCACTTGCATATTTGTGTCCAGGCTGTGAAACTCCTGCACCTCCTCGAGTGCCTGGATCAACTGGATAATCTTCCTGCCACAAACATTGGGTGCTTTGTTATCCAACTTCTCGATCTCCTTGTGAATGTCACTGAACCACTTTTTCAGATTATCGTTCTTCTCGATCTTCGTTAGCGGCTGTGCGCCTGCAAACACCTCACTTAGCTCTCTTATTCTATCCCCCGCTTCGAATTTATAGCTCTCCCAGCGTTGATCCTTTTCCGTTAGTAACTCCTTCAAGATATCCCTTACACGCAGCTCCAATTGACTCGTGTTGAGCAGCAACTCAAAGACTTCCACAGATTTGTAACTAGAATCCTGGATGGCCTGCTCTCGAGCTGCGCGACACCTTTTGCTGGTGCTGCAATCAATCACTGGCTCCACGGTGTGCATCATGAGCCACCGCAGGGTGACATTGCATTCGCGGATGGTGTTGATGACCTATAAGGTTATTATTGTTATCAATCAAATATTAATGGAATCTTGTATTGGAATATTTCCTGAGGAGAATTCCTGGAAAACGTAAAGGAATGTGAAACACTCCTCTGGTAATCCCTATGGATTTCTTTTCCTTATCAGCTCTAGTTAAGAAAAATAAAAGTATCTATCTTCCCAATTTTGCCCACAATCTAATTTTAATTGTATTCGAGTTGGCATAATCTGTAAGAATTACACGTTCGCAATCTAGGATTGCCACTCGTTTGACTTTACGTGATATTTTTGATTTTCCCTTATTTTTAGAATCCTGAAAATTATTTTACAAACCTATAAATTGGTTTACCTGTTCATTCCTATTGTCTGTTTCCCTATAAGACAGCTTCATCTGCTTTCTACTCAACTCTGTGGATTTATTCCATTACTTTGCACCCTTTGCGCAATATGCTCAACCGTTTCAGCCATGCAGTTGATTTTAGTAAAATTGCAATAAATTCCAATTTTCACATTTAAAAGTAAATTACATCAATAACTGTTTTTTTCTAAATTTACAAGTACATAAATCCTTGAAACAAATATCTCAACAAAAACTTTGAACGCAAGAGAGCTTTTAACTGAAAATAAATAAAATAAATCTTTAAAGAGACAAAAAAAAACATTTTTTTTTGTAACTTTCCATTTTATTTATTCTCTTCCATAAAATTCAAATGACAAAGATATTATGACTTTAAAAAAGTATTTAATGACTCCTAGACAGATTGGATTTCTTTTTTGCTCAACTGGCTCAACTTATAATAACAATATAGGTAGGAGCTGTTAAAACATGTAACTGGGCATTATTTTGAATTAAAACACATAATTTTATGTTTTCGGCTTATCTTATATTGTTTCAATTTTTGTGAGATTATTCAACCCTGCGATTTCTTCATTCACAGAGGTTGATGCAATGATGAAGCAAAGCATATTTTTTGTATCAATTAGTGATCTTCAGTCAAGTTAAAATATATTGTGCTTTGTCTCTTAAACAAAGATTCAAGAAAAGTACGTTTTTTCTCATTCACGAAGGCAGAAAAATTGATGGGGAAAAATTACTGGTTTCCCTAATTTTTGTGGATTTTTTTCAACTGAAACTATCGATTAATGAAGAAATAATCCAAATCTGTGGACAAGACCAAATCAGATGGAAAATTAAAGTTCTTAATCCAACAAATTTTTCTGCATTTGTCAATGGAGGCAACGCGAGCTAAGAAAGTTAAGATATTTAAACAAAAAATTATACTTTTTTTTTTGAGTTCAGAAGGAAATTAGAAATTATACTTTTTAAAGAACGATGAGACTTATCTTTAGGCTGTGTCGTGGATGTTCAGGCGAAACACATCATGAGCGCAATAAAAGGAGTTGGCCACTGGCTTCAAGACGAAGATTTGAGTATAGGCATGTGGAGGATCATCGTCGCACTGCAAGACAAGAAAGAGTATATTGGGAATCTTATGGGGAGACATCAAAATCTTTGCTCCTACCTGAAGGCGACCCAGGACATTGATAAGAACTCCGCCGTCAAACATTGGCTGTGAGTCAATTGAGGTGATAATCCGATTGATCTTCTGGAACGTGAGACCCTGAAAAAGCAACAAAATTATCAAGCAAATGTTTCCCGGATCACTAAGACTATGATATCACCTGGAGCTTTTCCAGAATCTTCATGGATCCTTGTAATTGTTGCCCCTCGAATGTCATAAAGGACGTCTCGGCCTAAGATTTGCAGAAGTCAGGAAGCACCCGGAAAACACAATTGAGGTTATGTAATGTGGTGCAGAAATTCTCACCAAATAGACAGAAATATTTGCATTTTCTCACTCAGTGAGTCAATTTGCAAGTGTAATTTGTCATTGCCAATGAGTTTCTGCATTTATTTAATAGTCTTACAACTTTTTTTCATACTCACATTGTAAAAATTGACTAGTCCCGATCTCGTACTGGGATTGTCAAAAAGCAGGTAATATTGTTGCACAAAACCTTTGCCAATTTCTT
Organism: Phlebotomus perniciosus; assembly: GCA_918844115.2. NCBI lineage: Eukaryota > Metazoa > Arthropoda > Insecta > Diptera > Psychodidae > Phlebotomus > Phlebotomus perniciosus. The sequence goes on along the minus strand of CAKKOB020000482.1, from coordinate 32,038 downwards.
CATATTGGGGATTCAGTGCCATTTTTCACTAACTATATGCTTTTTGGATCCTTTCTATATAAAATAACTTACAATTTTAGTCTATTTTCTATTCCTTTGCGGGACCGTGTTTGAAGCGAGCAATTTGTCGTCAATTGTTTTATGGCACGCAGGGCTACCAACTTTTCATTATAGCGATTATAGCAAACAGTGAAAAGATGGACAACATCGCTAGGACGCACGATGGTGAGAAAACTCAATATTTTCCCTATTATTTCTCTCTTGATCAACTTGAAAATATGCAGAAAGTTACCATTAGGACATGTGTGATTGATTTCATGTGAAAATTGGGTGGAATATGTGGAGTTTGGCAACGTTTTCAAGCGTACAAATTTTCCTACTACGCACTGCAATTATAGCGCCTCCATATTGTTGTCAAAATCAATAAAGAGAAAATTTGACCGCCTTGAAACGTTTTCCAAACACTTTTGCATTCAGAAACTAATGTCTCTCTTATTATTTTCAGCCATTGAGGCGCAGATAAAGGATATACAAGCTAAGAAGAAGGAAGTGGAGAAACAGACAAATGAAAATGGAATTGGACTACTTAACAGCGGATCCTATTATGACACAGAACTCTATGACGATGGGGGCGACCGGAACAGCAAATTCGATGGGTATGTGACATCAATCGCCCCCAATGATGATGCCGACGAGGAGGACGATGTGGGCCTCCCGTTGGCCCCAAACAACAAACGCACCATCTATTCATCCACTCAAGCGATGAAGGAAATAATACAGGTGAGAATGATCCAGCAATTTCTATTTTTGTCACAATCTAATGATACCTTTGTGTTGCAGAGTGAGGGAGATTATGACCCATTCGCTGAACACAGGAGGCAAACAATAGCCGAGAAGGAGGATGAATACAGACAGAAAAGACGACGTCTTGTTATTTCTCCGGAAAGAGTGGATCCCTTTGCTGATGGTAAGAATCCCCAAAAGAATCTACTTTTGGAGATAGTTTTCTATTCTGAATCATCTTTTACTTTGTTTTGCAAAAATCTTGAGATAATATCAATGCATACCAGGTTAAACGTTTTCAAAAGCAATTTTCGCAATTATGTAATTTTTTTATCAGTTCTCTGGAAACTTGATATTTTCTTCTATTTATTGATGGAAAACAGGAATAGTGAATTTGATTAAAATTCCTGTTTTTGAAAGTCAATAAAGTACAGTGTGAGAAGTGCATGAATGGGCTACGGTACAAATGAGCTTGAACGAATGAAAACTAAAAGACAAAAAAAAATAGTTAAAGAAAAACCTCAACGAATAGCGTCTCATATACCGATAATGTTATTTTCAGATACTCAAATACAACTGTTTCTGAAACTACAGAATCAAATCACATCGAGTTGTAAGCTTCAGGTTTTCCCTTTCGAAGCTAGTAATCACTAAAGAATTCTTTTACTATTTTTGCAAAAACTAAAAACATAACTGTTTTTAGTGATTACTAGTTCTGTGAAATGATCATCAAAGCTATTTGGCACATATAGAATCATTTCAAAAGCAATTGAGTGAGAGAGTGTGAATGATTTATTGCAGAAAGTATTAATGAGAACAGAATTATTTCAGGCGATCACTAAATGTGTTGAGAACATTTATTAAAATGTTTTACCTAAAATGGAAAGCCACTCGGTGCACGTACGTATATAAAAGAAAATATTTAAAATTTGATGGGAGTTTCAAATGTAAAAGAATGTCAACAATATGTTTTTTGAGTCTTTGAAAAAATAATGATTCATGTGAAGAAAAGACAGATCTTTTTGCTGAAAAACCTAATTACCATCTCAAATTTTAAATATTTTACATTTTCTTTAGATGATACAATTTCATCCTTCGTTGTCGAAGAACCAAAAGTATTTCCACAATTCGTGAGATAAACTTATATTTGGACTTTTATACTTTCAGGTGGGAAAACGCCAGATGTTGGATCACGTACTTTCACCGAGATTATGCGGGAGCAAATGCTCAAGGGCGAAGAGACAGAGGTGAGTTGTCTTAATCCAACTCAAAAAAAAATGAAATTTACTTACTAATACTTTTATTTATTTCTACAGCTTCGCAAGAAGATCTTGGAGAAAGCAAAAGATGGAACCCTGAAGGTGAGCAATGGTGAAGCACAGAAGGGAGAGTCGAGGAAGCGTGGACGCTGGGATCAGACCATTGACAACTTTGTGCCGGCAAAGAAGTCCCTTCCGGGAGCCACAACGCCAACCTGGGGCGAAGATGTGAGTGAAATCAAGCTCTTTATCGAGCAATTGCCTAATGTTTTATTTTCTTTTTCACAGAAAACCCCCGGTGATCATCGTTGGGACGAGACACCAGGGCACAAGGGCAGTGAGACTCCGGGAGCCACACCAGGACAGAGCACCCGGATGTGGGATGCCACACCGGCTCACGCAACGCCCGGACGCGCAGAGACGCCGGCTCATGAGAAGTCGACGCGACGCAACCGTTGGGATGAAACACCGAAGACGGAGCGTGAGACTCCGGGACACAATAGTGGATGGGCGGAGACGCCAAGGGCCGATCGGACGGGTCAGGATGTCATCAGTGAGGCTACAACACCTGGAACTGCCAGCAAGAGGCGCTCCAGGTGGGATGAGACTCCCTCAAATGCGACGCCATCGCTTCAGTCAGCTTCAATGACTCCAAGCATGACGCCCAATATGACGCCACATGCCACTCCTGGCCATGCTACACCGCTACTGACACCTGGAGGCTCCACTCCGGTGGGTCATAAGGCCATGGCTATGGCCACACCAACACCTGGCCACTTAGCGGCAATGACGCCGGAACAGTTGCAGGCGTATCGATGGGAGAAGGAGATCGACGAGAGAAATCGTCCGATAGCAGATGAAGAGCTGGACGCAATGTTCCCGCCGGGATATAAGATTCTCCCCCCACCAGCTGGTTATATTCCGCTGAGAACTCCCGCTCGGAAGCTGACGGCGACTCCAACGCCCATTTCCGGAACGCCTCAAGGATTCTTCATTCAAGTGGAGGACAAATCGGCGAAGTTTGTGGACAATCAGCCGAAGGGAAATTTGCCCTTCATGAAGCCAGAAGATGCTCAATATTTTGACAAATTGCTTATTGATGTGGATGAGGAGAGTTTGAGTCCGGAGGAGCAGAAGGAGAGGAAGATTATGAAGTTGCTGTTGAAGATCAAGAATGGAACGCCACCGATGAGAAAAGCCGCCCTGCGACAGATCACGGACAAAGCGAGGGAGTTTGGCGCTGGACCGTTATTCAATCAGATCTTACCGCTCCTCATGAGTCCAACACTTGAAGATCAGGAGCGTCATTTGCTGGTGAAGGTGATCGATAGGATTCTCTACAAGTTGGATGATTTGGTGCGTCCGTATGTGCATAAGATTTTGGTGGTGATTGAACCGCTCCTCATTGATGAGGATTACTATGCTCGTGTTGAGGGAAGGGAGATCATCTCGAATTTGGCAAAAGCTGCAGGATTGGCCACGATGATTTCAACCATGAGACCGGATATTGACAATATTGATGAATATGTGAGAAATACCACTGCGAGAGCTTTTGCTGTGGTGGCTTCGGCTCTGGGTATCCCTTCCCTGTTGCCCTTCTTGAAGGCCGTGTGCAAGAGCAAGAAGTCATGGCAGGCACGTCATACGGGAATAAAGATTGTTCAGCAGATTGCAATCCTCATGGGATGCGCCATTTTGCCGCATCTCAAGTCATTGGTGGAGATCATTGAGCATGGATTGGTGGATGAACAGCAGAAGGTGAGAACGATCACTGCTCTGGCTATTGCGGCTCTCGCTGAGGCAGCCACACCGTATGGCATTGAGTCCTTTGACTCGGTGCTCAAGCCACTGTGGAAGGGTATCCGGACGCATCGTGGAAAGGGCTTGGCGGCTTTCTTGAAGGCCATTGGATACTTGATTCCGCTCATGGACGCTGAATATGCCAATTACTATACGCGTGAAGTGATGTTGATCCTCATCCGTGAGTTCCAGTCACCAGATGAGGAGATGAAGAAGATTGTGCTGAAGGTGGTGAAGCAGTGCTGCGCCACTGATGGTGTGGAAGCGCAATACATTAAGGATGAGATCTTACCGCATTTCTTCAAACACTTCTGGAATCACAGGATGGCTCTGGATCGCAGGAATTATAGACAATTGGTGGATACAACGGTGGAGATTGCCAATAAGGTGGGAGCATCGGAGATTATTAATAGGGTTGTGGATGATCTGAAGGATGAGAATGAACAGTACCGGAAGATGGTGATGGAGACCATTGAGAAGATTATGGGAAATCTGGGAGCAGCGGATATTGACTCGCGACTGGAGGAGCAACTCATCGATGGAATTCTGTATGCGTTCCAGGAGCAGACGACGGAGGATGTTGTTATGCTTAATGGTTTTGGTACGATTGTTAATCAACTGGGTAAGAGAGTGAAGCCGTATTTGCCGCAGATTTGTGGTACGATCTTGTGGCGTCTCAACAATAAGTCGGCGAAAGTGAGACAGCAGGCAGCGGACTTGATATCTCGCATCGCTGTGGTGATGAAGACTTGTCAGGAGGAGAAGCTGATGGGACATTTGGGGGTTGTGTTGTATGAGTACTTGGGTGAGGAGTATCCTGAGGTCTTGGGTTCCATCTTGGGCGCCCTCAAGGCTATTGTCAATGTGATCGGGATGACAAAGATGACGCCACCCATTAAAGATCTGCTGCCACGATTGACGCCCATCCTGAAGAATCGTCATGAGAAAGTGCAAGAGAATTGCATTGATCTGGTGGGAAGAATCGCTGATCGTGGACCTGAGTATGTGTCGGCACGTGAATGGATGAGGATCTGTTTTGAGCTGTTGGAGTTGCTGAAGGCCCACAAGAAGGCCATCAGGAGGGCCACTGTGAACACTTTTGGATATATCGCCAAGGCCATCGGACCCCACGATGTGCTGGCCACTCTGTTGAACAATCTCAAAGTGCAGGAGAGACAGAATCGTGTCTGTACAACTGTGGCCATTGCAATTGTGGCGGAAACCTGTCGCCCCTTCACCGTTCTGCCGGCGCTCATGAATGAGTATCGCGTGCCTGAGTTGAATGTGCAGAATGGAGTGCTGAAGTCACTGTCGTTCCTCTTTGAGTATATCGGAGAGATGGGCAAGGATTACATTTATGCGGTGTGTCCACTGCTGGAGGACGCCCTGATGGACAGAGATCTCGTGCATCGACAGACAGCGTGTGCCGCCATCAAACACATGGCGCTCGGGGTTTATGGATTTGGATGTGAAGATGCTCTCGTGCATTTACTGAACTACGTCTGGCCGAACATCTTTGAGACGTCACCGCATCTCGTGCAGGCTTTCATGGATGCCGTGGAGGGATTGCGAGTGGCTCTTGGGCCGATTAAGATCCTTCAGTATACTCTGCAGGTAAGATTTTTTGATTCATTTCATTTAAAGTATGAAAATTCAAACGGCGTGAAGTGCAGGTTTAACTGCAAAATATGAACTGAAAACAAGTGTCCGCATCTACCCCAGTAAAGTAGATAAAGTACTATTTTCTATTTTTAAAAGAAAATTCCCTATTAAAACTTAGAATTCTCAGCGCGATTGTTATGACCATTTTTAATGAATTTTTTACCCAAGAGATGACTATATTGGGATTTTTTACATTATAACCTAACCAATAACTTTACCAAAAATTTCTGTCCGCCTGCTTCACTCTCCCCTACTTTAGTCTGATTGCTCTGATAGATATTAAGTATTGGAGTACCTTTACCTAATCAGTAAAGTTGTATTCAAAAACTCTTACTCAAAGTTTTCAGATTACTTCAAGAAATGTTGATATTTTTCAATGAAAATTTAACACATTTTATTGCCCCGACACAAATATGGCAATACTGGAATCCAAATGTTAATCCGTTTATTCGTCTGTTACCGCCCTGCATGCCAAACGGTTGCAGATAGAGACTTCGGGTCTATGGGGGACCCCCCCCC